>CABHPH010160735.1:35983-48149 GCA_902168325.1 Peromyscus nudipes | reverse complement strand
CCCCCCCCCATTCTCATCTCCTCCATGGCAAAGACTCCCCTGAGGATTGAGTTCAACTTGGTAGATTCAGTCCAGGCAGGTCCAGTCCCCTCCTCCCAGGCTGAGCTAAGTGTCCCTGCACAAGCCCCAGGTTCCAAACAGCCAGCTCATGCACTGAGGACAGGTCCCAGTCCCACTGCCTGGATGCCTCCCAAACAGATCAAGCTAATCAACTGTTTCACTTATCCAGAGGGCCTGATCCAGTTGGGGGCTATTGGTTCATAGTTCATGTGTTTCCATTCGTTTGGCTATTTGTCCCTGTGCTTTTTCCAACCTTGGTCTCAACAATTCTCGCTCATACAAAACCCCCTTTTTCTTACCAATTGGACTCCTGGAGCTCCACCTGGGGCCTGGCCATGGATCTCTGCATCCGGTTCCCTCAGTCATAGGATGAGGTTTCTAGCATGACAGTTAGGGTGTTTGGCCATCCTATCACCAGAGTAGGTCAGTTCGGGTTGTCTCTCGACCATTGCCAGTAGTCTATTGTGGAAGTATCTTTGTGGATTACTGTGGACCTCTGTAGCACTTTGCTTCTTCCTATTCCCATGTGGTCTTCATTTATCATGGTCTCTTGTTCCTTGTTCTCCCTCTCTGTTCTTGATCCAGCTGGGATCTCCAAATCCCCTAAGCTCTCTTTCCCTTGCCCCTTGCCCTTCATTACCCCCACTCATGTCCATGTTGTTCATGTAGATCTCATCCATTTCTCTGTCATTGGGCGATCCCTGTGTCTTTCTTAGGGTCCTGTTTTCTAGGTAGCCTCCCTGGAGTTGTGAGTAGCAGTCTAGTCATCTTTGTTTTACATCTAGTATCCTAGTATGAGTGAGTACATACCATGTTTGTCTTTCTGAGTCTGGGTTACCTCACTCAGGATGATTTTTTCTAGATCCATCCATTTGCCTGCAAACCTCATGATGTCATTGATATACTTTAATCCATGTAACTCACTGGGTAGCTAGATTTGGAACAAGTCAACAGCAATGGGAGTAATATTATAGAAATGACCTTTACTATTTTGATTATGGTTTAAACAGAAGAACATTGGAGGATGAATCAAAGTAGATCTAGGTCAAATACTGGGTTGGTATTTGAAATTGGGAGGAGTATACACTCCGAGATGGTAAGGTTGAAATGAAAGAAACCATCTACCCTCCTTAAGAAGGAAAGAAATAAAGAATGATAGTGTTACCTGAAGGAGAGCTTAAGTTATAATGATGTTAGCAGCATAGACAACAAGTAGCACATTCCTTGTTAGCAATGCAGAGTGAAGGAAAACATTCGGTGTTCTGCACTCAATGTCCCAGTCCCAGGCAGTGTCTTTCACAGTGTGAAAAAGTGGGATTCCCTGTAATGTGGGACCTGGGTGACAACCTACAGTGTTGGCCTTCTTAATCTACAGTTACTACCCCATATGCTGTATGGTTAATTTTTGACCCACTGCAAAGCCCTTAAATATTTTTTTTTATATCAATGCCCAACTTCTGGCAAGGTATGGAACCCTCAACAGCCTTTAAATGTAGAAATGTCATCATTTTCTGGCATTGCCCTGTCTCATAATAGAACTTCAGACACAGATGTTCATGCACACAAACTGGAGAACCCGACCTCCATGATGCTGCTGAAATCCCGAGAATCTCAAGTGAAAGGATGCACCGGGCAGAAGTAGCACAAGGCTTGGTACAGAGCCAATCAAGTTGTGCATGCTTCTCAAGCGACTGAGTCTAAAGTGACACATTTTATTTTCTATGATAAATTTTAATAATGACCAGCTTGTTCATCCCTCTTGGTATGCTGTACACTTAATAGGACATGACTAAGGAAAGGTTATGCATAGTATTGTCTATTAATCATTTATCTCCCATTTTACAATCTGAGATGGATGTCTTTTGCCTACTCATGATTTTTTTTGCTTGTTTGCTTGCTTTTATTACTTTCTACTCAGGACTCATGGCAAAACCTATAGAAAATGAAACTTTCAAAATGAAGTGGACTCCACATGATTTCAAATGTACAAACAGAAAGTGTCTGCTCCTGCTCTTCTGTAGCACGCTAACTCTCTATTTTAATGTGGTTCCTATCACACTGAAAACCTGTCAACACTAGCAGAAACAGAGAAATTCCTCAAGTGCTTAGTTAAATAGCATTCCAACATAGAGCTGTGCTCTCCTTTATACCGTTAGGTGATTATAAGCATGGTTTGAATTGGTAAAAATAGCATATAATTGAAAATACCTAGAGTTACTTCCTCGTATCCTTATTTGTTTTACTCAAACTTTGCATGATTATAAAGTAAAGAATGGACAGTCTTTTTTGGATATGATGTTGGAGGAATCCAGAAACAATTTGTCCTTGTAATAGGAAGGGCTGTCATAGCTCCTACAGGATGAATAACAAGGAAACGCAAACATCTGAAGGTGCAAAGTAGCATGTCAGTCAGTTATATCATTTATTCTTTGCATTGTAGCTTACTTAGTTTCTCCTTATTTTCACCCCAGATGTACAGTATAAAGTCTTTTACTTAACATACTGTACCTAAACTGTATAAAGTAATGTAGTTGCTATCATTTCAAGCATATGAGGTCATTGTTCAGATTATGCCACAGGTTCAAAGCATGTCATTTATATCTGACACTCATTAGCTAGCAAAAGATTGCTTTATGTAGGAAATTAAGGCCAGGGCATCTGTGTCATTTGTTTGACTCGGGGGTGGTTATTGGTCAGATGTGCAGACTCTTCTAGCAATCATTTTATTGACAAGTAATTGCTTTTAAATAACGAAAGGTGCTGGTGATGGATTTCAAGTAGCTCCAGTTCATTCTTATGTTAACATAGAGTTGACAGGTTGATAGGTGTTTGGTTCTTTATAAAAAAGGTCATTTTAAGGGAATGGCAATGGTTTTCTATCTTTTAATAGCAGGTTTCAGAAAAGTCTAGTTACCAAGGAATGACTGGCAAGGCGATGTCATTTCTCTGTACCTAAATCTGTTTTCCGTGGTGAAGCAAAACCTCAAGGCTGTGCTTTGGCCAATTGTTTACATTCCTTTCGCATAATTAGTTCACACAGATTTAATATGAAAATCAATTCATATTTTGAGAGTATTTTCTGTCATAAGATTGTGAAATCATGTCCAAAGGGAATCATACAGTGTTTTCCTATCTGTAATATGTTTGCAGCTCAATTCAATTAGCATATATTGAAAGGTGCATAGGGTTTTTATGCATTGGACTCTGTAAAAAATTCAACTCTAAATAGCTATAGTCCCTAGATGCTCCTTATTTTCCTTTTAGCCAAATAAAACACCTTCCTACTTATGAGTTTGAATTATAATGCTATTTCTAGTTTCTGCTGTTCTATAGAAATAGCTCTAAATGCTGAAATATATAAAAAGGTACATGCTGGTGGCATACGTATTAGTTTCTCAATTTGAAGAAGACTCTTTCCTCTTTTGATGAAGGTACAAGGTAAGAGGTCTAGAAGAGTGGGTGTAACTGTAAGTAGCTTACATACAAATGCTAGGCCCTGATGATGAATTTATCTATTTCTGAAATCATTGATGTTCTTGAGAATCAGCTGAAAAGCTATGTATATTTTGTACTGAACATAAAACCATGTCCAAATGTATGTGACTGGTTCAGTAGAGGAGTAAATGCAGAGGGTTAGTCAACAAGTAGTGTCTGGCATCACCGGCGAGCCCTTAGAAGTGTGGGGCACGTGAATCACAATATGGATACTCATAATACCCCATTGCTTCATAATCATCTTAAAGAGTGAGATATTTGGATTAGATCTAATCTCATTTATCTTGCCTTTTATACATATACTTTATTATAACCAGAAAATCATTTGAGAACATTAAATCGAAGGGTGAGTGCATGGTAGTTTCCCCATGCATGTTTGCTCACTGAAAATGTCTGGTAGTGAATTACTGAGTATTCTGTGTTTAATGTGATGACGTCATATTTAAATTATACTATGTGCAGGTAATTATTAATAATTAATACATTTCATCCCTAAACCTCTAAGACCTTATGCATTTTGTGGGATAGAACATAAAGAATTTAGAATACTTCAGAGATCGTCCTTTTAAACATATATTACAGTAATGCATGAAATTTTCCAAAATTCCAAATGAACAATACTTTTGGAAAATGCGACATATTCATTTTAAGCTGCAGAGAGTTATCATGAAATATAAATGTGATTAAAGCATTTTTATTTGCTTAGCTGCTTTGTAAGTACTTATATTCTGGCACCAACTAAGAAGATCATAAAAATCACTGAAAGGCATAAATTGCAGACAAATTTTTACAATACAATTAGCATTTTGGCCATAACATTGAGCAAGTGTGAATTGTTTTTTATGAAAAGCCAGCTAATCAAATTAGTTTAGAGTATCTGGCTTCCTCAATAGGGCTTAGGAGACATATTAACTCTCTTTAAATAAATACTTGCTTCCAGTCCTAGAATTTGTGGTTAAAATGACTATGAGGCCTATTTTAGAGAAAGAGAAAAAGAAACTGGTAGGTAAGGGTCTGCTTGATTCTTTCAGTTTTGTGCTCTTGCTGGGAACTCACAATGTTTACACTCCCAGTATGTGTGGCTTCTGGCATGAACACTTTCTTTCCCAGGTGCAGCTACTATGGATGACAACTTTGTCATTCTAATTGATATAGCTTACCTCTTCCATCTTAAGTCAGATTATATTTAAAGTGCTCTGAAAATTACTAATATAATTCCACTTCCATGTGAATTATTTACAGAGCAATGGATGAAGACATACATATTTAGTCTCTCCTCTCATATATACACATATATGTACATATATATATAAAATCCTACCCTTTTACATATATGCATATATATAGGGTTGGCTTTTGTCTTCTTTGATTAGTGTATTTTAATTTTTTTAAATACCAAATGGTTCAAGTATTTGATAGTGAATTCATTCACCCATTAATTTATGTAAAATATTTAATTGAATGCATGATGTGATCGAGGCCCTTTTAGAATTGCTTATCACATTTCGATGATGAAAAGTCCTTGCTCCTTTCACATTAACCTCGCAAATATGGCAAGAAATTCAATATAGCATAGGCTGAGACATACATGCTGTAGTCATGTAGATAAAGAATGAGCAAGTGTGACACTCTTAGGCTGGGAAGCATGTGTCAAAGGGCTATGAAGGAGAAGCTGTTCATAATAAAAGCTTAGCTGTAGATGTGTGCTGAATGTCCTCAGTAAGCTGGCTATCAAGACATTCTCAGTTTTCTTCTGAATGAAGAACTATAAGTCCTACTGTTTCTGGGTGCTGACATAATATTGCTGACAAGAAATTGAGTAGTGGATACTTTAGGAATGGAGGTAGAGAAAAGTGTGAATCTAGCATATATCATAAAGATAAAGCCAGTGGAGATACCTTTCAAATAGAGACTCATATCAGAAAACAAAAAGTATCAAGCATAAGTCAGTAGATATCAAGTCATCTGCTCCACTTTCCCATATGTAAACACTGCATGGACACCATCATTTGTTGAATAACAGTATCTGGAAAAAAAACCCTGAAAGTCCAATTTTTTCATTCATTCATTCATTCATTCATTTATTTATTTATTTATTTTTGGTTTTTTGAGACAGGGTTTCTCTGTGTAGCTTTACGCGTTTCCTGGAACTCACTCTGTAGCCCAGGCTGGCCTCAAACTCACAAAGATCTGCCCGGCTCTGCCTCCCGAGTGCTGGGATTAAAGGCGTGCGCCACCACCACCCGGCTCAAATTTTTAAAAATAATTATATCCAAGTTAGGAATTTTCTGAAACTACAAATTAACTGCTATCTTCACATGAAATTGAAACATCTCACTGGATATATTTAAAAATTGTTGTGCTGGAAAGATGGCTCAGAGGTTAAGAACACTGGCTGTTCTTCCTAGAGGTCCTGAGTTCAATTCCCAGCAACCACATGATGGCTCACAGCCTCTATAATGAGATCTGGTGCCCTCTTCTGGCATACAGGCAAACATGCAGACAAAACACTGTATATATGATAAATCTAATAAAATGAATCTTTGCAGGGCAGTTAAAAATTCGATATCAAAATTTATGTAACAAATGATCAGAAATACTCAAATGATATTGAAATAAAATTCAATGGTAAACTTGCTGTTTTAGTTGGATTTTGGTAAGACGATTCTTAAAAGGTCTTTTTAATTAAAAAACCAGGAGCCAGATATTGGGGTGAAAACTGAGTGATCAGAGAAGCAGAAAGAATCCAGCCATGTTCTTACTGCTAGGAAAATCTCAGCAAAGAGAGAGCTACTTCCTGTATATTTATGCCTATAATCCTTCTGTGCCCTGCCATCTCACTTCCTCTCTCTGTCCAACTACATCACTTCCTCTTTCTGCCCAGCTTTATCACTTCCTCTTTCTGCCTAGCTCTATCACTTCCCGTCTGTCTGTACAGACCTCCAGATCTCTAGGGTTAACTAGTGCTGGGAATTAAAGGCGTGTGCCACCACGCCTGGCTCTGTTCCCAGTGTGGCCCTGAACTCACAGAGATCTGGATGAATCTCTGCCTCCCAAATGGTAGGATTAAGGACGCGTGCTACCATTGCCTGACTTCTGTGTTTAATATAGAGGCTGGCTTTTTTCCTCTGATCTCCATGCAAGCTTTATTTATTAGACCACAAATAAAATATCACCACAACTTTCTATTGTTAAACTAAATGATTTGGGAAGGAAAGGGGCTTATTCCATTTTATAGTTCAGAATATTATGAAGGGAAGTCAGGGCAGGAGTGAAAACAGGAACGTGGAGGCAGGAAATGAACCAGAGACCATAGAGAAATGCTACTTACTGGCTTGTTCCTTGTGGTTCTTTCCTTTAGTTTTACTATACAACTCGGCACCACCTGTCCAGAGTGATATGACCCGCAATGGCCCTAGCCCTACCAGAAAGTGTCTCATAGACTTACTCTAGGCAAATATGATGAAGCATTTTCTCAACTGAGGCTCCTGCCTCCCAGATGACTCTAGCTGTGTCAAATTGACAAAAAATTAACCAGCACATATCTTATCTGATTTTGGAATATTTTAAGAGAAATATTTTCTAGAAAATATAGTAGTGGTATAAGATTAATATAGAGGTAAGTGGAAATAGAGTTTATAGAAGCGATCCTGAGTACATATGCCAAACCGATTCCATTGATCATTCTAAGTCAATGGAAAAAAATGACAGTTTTACAAATAGACAATAATCTAGTCCCTATGGTATATTTACCCTGTTTCCTCCAGACAATGTTAAGTCTAAATATTTTTAAACATGGTTTTACTGATATTTGGTCTTACATAAGACCAATGTGGGGACACATTAAAGACAGTTCAGAGTTTATCGAATGCCCTGCCAGGTGTCTCCAGACTAAACGTAAGTGTTCCGTGATCTACCTTCATCAGTAATAAAATATACGCTCATTTCTTTTAGTTTTATTTATTTTTGAGGTTTTAATTACAGTGTTCTCATTTCCTTTTTCCTCCTTCCAAACCTTCCCACATACTCCTCCCCACTCTCCTTCACATATACGCGCTCAGTTTTCATTAGTTGTTAGTGCACACATAAATGTACTAGTATACACATATATATTCCTAAATGTGACCTGTTGAGTCCATATAATGCCATCTGTATGTATGTTTTCAGGACTGACTATTTGGTAGTAGACTACAAATCGGTGTGCTCTTCCCTGGGGAGGACCACCGCTCCCATTCCCAGCCTGTGGTTATTTGGGTACGAGTGAGGCCTCCTGGGCTTTTGTTAGTCCTTTTTGATGTATTCATCAGTGTCATTCTTATTCAGCTCACGTTTTGGAGGTCATGTTGGTGAAACTTTATGTGCATAGATTATGATGTTGCAAGCAGACAGAATCTCACAGCAAACGCTCAGAATTTCTTTTACAATCTCTCTGCACCCTCTTTTGCAAACCAAAAAGTTCTAGAACTATTAGAATTATTACATGATCAGAATTCTGTCTGTATTATTCTAAAATAAACTGTTCTCAAGTAAATAAAAAACACTGTGCCCTTAGAGATACCTAAGAGTTAGTTCTTAATATTTGTAATGATTGCCACTCTTATTTTAAGCAAAATTATCTGTTCTATACTTCTTAAATATAATTATTGAAATATTTATTGCTGGACTAATAGTTATTTAATCAAACATCAATTCATTGATATTTTTATAGCAAAAATGAGATTTTTATTTCAAATTCTATTTCATGGTATGGCAGGTGGTAATACATACCACTTGAACACTTTTACATTTTCTCTGTTCTATTTTCTTATGTGGTGTCACTCATACTGTAATATATTCTGTTTTTTAGTCTTATTTATGTATTTATTTATTTATTTAGTGTGTGTGTTTATGTATGTGTGTGTGTATGTATGTATGTATGTGTGTGTGCAGCTACATGTATGGGTGCATGTGTGGTATATCACATGACTGGATGACAGAGGACAAGTGTGGGAGTTAGTTCTCCTCCTCTACTTTGTGAGTTCCAGGGATTGAACTCAGGTCTCCAGTCTTAACAGTAAGCAGTCTTAAACACCACAAACTGTTTAAGACTTTAAGAAACATTTAATTATTAAAAGCCAAAGCTTTCAAATATGTAGAATATCTTTATAAATACATGTGGTAGTTTGAATGTAATCGGCCCCCATAATCTCAAGGGAGTGGCACTATTAGAAGGTATGGTTAGTTGAAGTTATGGCCTTATTGAAGGAAGTGTGTCACTGGGGGGGTGGGGTCTTTGATGTTTCCTATGCTCAGGTTACCACCCAGTGTCTCAGACCATTTCCTGTTGCTTGCAAGATATAAAACTCTCAGCTACATCTCCAACACCATGCCTGCCTGCATGCTGCATACTCCCAGCTGCCATGCTCTCTGCCATGATAATAATGGACTGAAACTCTGAAACTGTAAGCAAGTCATCCTCAATTAAATGTTTTTCTTATAAGGGTTGCCATGGACATGGTGGCTTTTCACAGCAGTAGAAACCCTAAATAAGACAATAAGTTTATGTATCTTTTTATATCTGTCAAATTAGTATTAAAGTATAAATGCAAATAATTATAATATCAGATTAACATATACGTATATTTGTACATGTTCCTAATTTTCTTTCTTCTATTAAGCATTCACTACTTTTCTTGGAAACTTGGTATTTATACTCCCAAAAGGAACCTGAGTTATCTTGTCTTTGTACCCATGGTAAAATAATTTCTTGGTTTAACTGATAGGCTTACATTTGTTTCTTTTTAAGTTTTATATATTGGTTGATATTCAAAACTAGTAATTTTGTCCCTTTGGTAATCATTTTTGTTTTTACTTTTGAATTGCTTCCTCATATAATTTGCTGATTTGCCAATATCTTTTTGCCTTTTATTTCTGGAATATAAGTGTTTATTCATGAAATTCAGTTTATGAAATGCTGTTTGATATATAGAAATTTGATGTCTTATCTTAGCCTCAGAAATATATGACTTAATAATTTTACTAGTGAAGATGAGCATAAACAAATTTCTTTCCAGCCAACATTATTTACATTGACCCTTTTCTTTTGTATCTTATTTGCATATTCAAAAGTATGCAAAAACCCTTTTACTTCTGTGGTTTTCCCAGCTTCTCAGAAAGAGTAAACATAGAAATTCATCTCCTACAGTTTCTAAATCTCAAATCTCAAAAGCACATCTGAAAGCCAAACCACTGGAGAAAAAAAATAAATAAATAAGCACTGTACTATTTAACTACAGAAAATTTCTAATTCAATTTTTCAATAAAAAATGCACCATTTCATTAAAAAATGATGAGTTAAAATTTTATTTCCTTCTAGTAACCTGGGGAAGTGGCTTGCTGTGTTAAGTACTTGTTTTTTTTTATTATGAACCCCCGAGTCGGGACACTCAGCACTCATGGAAATGCACAGCAGTCTGTACTATAACCCCTGCACACACACACACACACACACACACACACACACACACACACACAAAGGGGAGGCAGACACAGGAGGATGCCTAGAAAGACTCTTTCATTAAAAGTAATAATAACTTAGAGAAGAAGAGAGGAAAAGAAGTGTGTGGCTATGCCTCGTTCTCACTCATCTACACCTGCAATTAACTAACCCTCAATACACCGGTGAAGGATTTTTCATCATTAAATCATGTGAAGTGGGAAGACAGAACTTCAATGTGGATTTTGATTCGGATCTTCTTAGGTGGGAAGCCCTGCCTGTAATTTTGGCCACACTTTGTGAGAGCAGCCCACATACAGCCTGGGAAATGAAGCTTTAGGTTTGCCTGCTTGCTCTTACTCTCGCTGGCAAGTTCATTCTTTCCCTGGCATTAATTAGAGCCTCCTTTAGGATTTGACCTACGCCAAAGACCAACTGAGACATCCAGCCTTGTGGGCTTGTGGATTGAACAACTACCGGAATCTTGGTCTTTCCATTGGTAGGCAGCCATTGTTGAACTAGCTGGACCACAGCCTGTAAGCCACTCTAATAAATCACACACACACACACACACACACACACACACACACACACACACACACTATAGAGTAATTCTATATTCATTCTATCAATTTTGTCCCTCTAGAGAACCCTGACTAATACAAAACACATTATTGATCACTGGTCTCTAGAAACATGCATGCATGGGTGTGTGCACATGCACACAGATATGCACAAGCATAAATATACCATGTGCCTGAATACCTCCAAAGTACTTAAAAAAATTCAGCAGAGTGGGCAACTGAGAAAATGACCTACTTAATCTACAAGTGTTTTATAAAACTACAAGAAAGTTATAAAACTATTTCCACACATTCTACAAATAAATTAATATTTTTCCATTAAATTATGTAAATGTCAAAGATAAGCCCCAATTTTATCTCTGTAAGTAAATCCTGCAATATCTAAATTCATTACAGATAATTCCATTTTCAAGGCTTGGACCTAATGCAAACATTAAAAAACTAAGAATGTTCAATAGAAGTCAAACAACAGTAATGTTGGAATTAGATATTGAAATGGATGACTTAGTTTTATATGTGAAATTAATAATTTATTAATTTAAAATGCCTAATTTGCCTGGCTGTAAAAAGTCTCTCACCTAGTTTTCGGTTTCTAAGTTATTAGTGGAACATGTTTTCTCTGGACTCAGAGCTCATTAAAGATTCACAGTCTAAGTTCTGACATTCAATATTTATCCTCTGATCCAGAGTGCAACATTCTCTTTGCATTTTCCTGTTTGAATCAGATCAAAAGGGATCGTTGGTCTTTAAAGAACACCAGTCAGCCTTTTCAAACAAACACTAATATAACCATCAATAATTAAGTTGTGGATATCAATCTCATGCTTTCAAATTCTGAGACAAAACTTGACTGAATAATCTAAAGAACTCTGACAACTTTCCCGCTATATGTGCTGGATGGAGAATATTCATTATATCTACTAACTAACTCTCAGCCACATCCCAATTTCCCAAAGCACTTTCAAAATTGATTTGTACATTAAGTCATCATTTCACTTCACAAATTAATTCAGCCAGTTGTCGTATTTACTAAGTACTATATACTTATTCAGGCTCCAATGGTATCACATTTAGGATTAGACTTATTGCCTTTGTTAAGATTTTGAGCACTTTGTTAAACACTTGCAGGCTAATGGACAAAATGAAAGAAGGTTGTCCCAGTTTGCTTTTCTGTTGCTGTGACAAAAACCAACTTAGGTGAAGAAAGGATTTACTTGGCTTCCACTGTCTTATCAAAGCCTATCATCTAGAGTAGTCAAGGCAGGAGCTCAAAGCAGGAACCCGGAGTCATAACTAAAGTGGAAGCCATGGAGCAAGACTGCTTATTGGCTTGTTCTCTCTGACTTGTTCAGTCACTTATATAGCCAGGCTTATCTGCCTAAGGATGGATATTTCTGTTCATCATGCTCTAGATCCTCTTACATCAAGTAGCAATCAAGAAAATGGCCCCATAGTCATGCCCACAGGCTAATCTGACCAAAGGCAATTTTTAAACTGATGTTCACTCTTCCCAGGAGCCTCTAGTTTCTGGTTTGTTTCAAGCTGACAAAAA
>CABHPH010160735.1:0-35883 GCA_902168325.1 Peromyscus nudipes | reverse complement strand
AGAGAGAGAGAGAGAGAGAGAGAGAGAGAGAGAGAGAGAGTTATTATGTCGTCGTCCTGACTAGCCTAGAATTCATGATCCTTCCCTCCTATAGGTTGGAATCACAAACATTCACTGCTTTACCCAACTGAATAAACAATTTCTTAGAGCTTTGATTTCTATTTTCTTTCAAAAGTTTACTTGTTCTTATATTTTTAAATTCATATTTTTATGTAGTTCAAATAAAATCAAAATAAAAATAACAGCTATTATTTCATTTGCTACTTCAAAATGCATTTGGCCTTTAGTTTTTCCTGCTTTCAGACAGGAAGTGTTCTAATCTAGCTATTGTAAATTATTTTGTAATGAGCATGAACTATACTTAATCATTGGCGCACTGACTTCATTTTCATGGGGGAGTACTGTGGATGGGAATCCCTGGATCATACAGTCTTTGTATCTTAAAATATTAAAAGAATCATCATAAAGTTTTCCACATAGCTGTACTCTATTTCATACCTATCACCAGTGTGGAAGGAATCTGTAATTCCCAACTTTACATGTGCTAGGATGTAGGTTTTGTCTTCTGATAGCAGACACTGACAAAAATGAGAAGACATTACACTTTGACACTGGCTTGTGCTTTCCTGCTGATTAACAACTCTGGGCTCAGTGGCTCAGTGTGACCTCCTTTGGCTAGAGTGTCTTGGATCCTTTACTCATTTCTTTGTCCTTTTTAAATTTTATTTATTTATGTATTTATTTTTTGGAGCTGAGGACCAAACCCAGGGCCTTGTACTTGCTAGGCAAGCACTCTACCACTGAGCTAAATCCCCAACCCCTACTCATTTCTTTGACTGGACTTTTTTTCTCCTAAAGGTGTTTGAACTTATATTTTAGATATTTACTCCTGCTCACATGTGTTCTGCATATTTTGCTCCATTTCCAAGGTCAATCTCTTTATTCTCTTGACTGAAATGCTTTTCTTGTGCAGAAACTACTTGTTTGATAAAATGTCCTTTGTCAAGTCTTTTTTTTTTTTAATTTCCAGGGCTTTCAGTGTCAAAAAAAAAATGCCTACACCATTCTCAAGAAGTTTTTCTGTATATTTTCTTCGAACAGTTTCAGATATTTGACCTTTAATCTTTCAAAATTATTTTTTATCGATGGGATGACGTGAAAGTCCATCAGTGGATGAAAGGACAGGGAGATGTGATACACCATGATGCATTACTCAGCCTCGATGAAGAGAAAATCCTGCCATTTTTGACAAGGGTTAACCTGGGGGAATTAAACAAAATAAACGGAGTAAGACTGACTTGGTCTCCATTATAGATCTTAAAAGTGAACTCAGAGAAGCAGAGCACAGGATAGATGTCGGTAGGACCTAGGAATTTTAGGATGAGTAAGTTAAAGTGATGTAATTGACAGTTGTAGTTATAGTTCTGCTTGAGGAATTTTAATATTGATCTCAACTGTCAGCAAACACCACTTCCCCACATATGAACAAAAACAGAAAAGTTATCACGTGAGAGTTTGCATGTGCTAATTGGTTTGAAAATATTTGACATTTCCCAATATAAATGTAAAACATAACATCATCTTATATACTTCAAGTATTTGCAACACCAATACAGTTGGTGAGAAAGCAGACATTATACAAGTACAAAAATCTCTCCCACCATCAATATGAGTCTGAGTCAACTGTAATGAGTATGTTAAAGAGTGTATGTGGGTAGCTTTGTATTTATTTTTGAAAGTCATTTCCATTTGATATATTAAATTACATTTTAATGATATCATTTTGACTAAATCATTTTTTTCTCAGAATTTAAAGTTTGCCTCATTGTAACATTCTGCATACACAAAAAGAAAATCTAGGCATGACGTGTGATAAGAGCACACTTCACCTTCACTAACAATGTAACACAGGAAGGGGAGTGGAAGGAAACGCAGTTCTTCTCTACACACTGTCACAGATGGAAGAGAATTTAGCTCTAGTGGTAGTGTAGGTTCAAATGTCGGATCTGAAGCCGAGTAGGTTGTGTGAGTTTGGGGATGCTCAGAGTCTCTGGTAGTAAACTAAAATAAAGGCTGATTAGTGCTATCTTCATCAATTTCAACAGATTAGTGCTATCTTCATCAATTTCAACATCACCACCACAAACACTGTCACCATTAGTGCATATTTCAATAAAATCTACATGAAAATTCCGAGTTCAAAAGAATGGACTCTCAACATCCCCTTCCTTTCTAAAGCAGTCCAGGTGGACGTACTCTAGGCATTAGACACACCAGCTAATGTTTAACGATTGAGTCTATTGCTTTAGTTGGAAATGTGTGGATCGCTTAGGCTGTACAACAGTCCACCAAAGACTGAAGTAAAGAAATGGTACTTAGTGCAAAGATTACAGTTGTGCATATAATCAAAAAATGGGGAGAAATCTCAAATCTGTTGATATAGTATATTAATTAGCATGGCAAAATGTCACTCTAATATTTAAAGTATGACTAAGAAAGATACATCTTTTACATGTATTTTAGTGAAATAAATATGACTTACCAACATTTTCAGACAACTCACTTAAGTCAGAGTAATTAAACAGGAAGATAAATGCAGTGCAGTATGTTGGGTGCAACATCAGAAGAATGAAGATTTCATTTTGTAGTGCTATATGAAGATATTTGAGAGAAATGAAAGGCAGAAGAAAAAGTTGTAAAGAAGGTGAGGTGTGAAATAAATGAGAGTTATTTAATACTTTTAAAAAACTACAAATTAGTTAATTATTATATAAAAATTATAATCTGTGGAGAAAAAGGTTGCATGAGAAAATCAATGTAATTTATCAAAGTTATGAAGAAAAATAAAAAGAAGATATTGCCTTCACTTTCCAATTGATCATCCCGGTGGTGCAGTAATAGAAACCAGATTTCACTTGCTGCTATAATCAGACAGAAAGCTGGACAGAACAATGAACCAAAGCATTTCAGATAATAGTCAGCTTCTCCTGTTGATAGAAGCCTCTCAGACTGCAACTTTCTGTCTGGGGAGAGCCTAGTTCTGCACTGAAGAACATGAGAACTCAGAGCAGGAATCCTCTGTAGACAAGGTAGACGGAGGTGAAATTCAGAGACATTGTGATTTGTTGTGCCTTCTGTCTTAGCAAAGACACCTGTACAGAGCACCCAAGAAACATCCACAAGGTTGACCTTAAACTGTCTACTAAACACTGATCAACTTTATGTGAAGAAACCATGACACCTGCAAGTGACTAACACTAAAGAAGGGTTCCAATGGCTAACTAGTGGATGTGGGAAGGGAATTCATCTGGAAAAGTGTGCAGACAAAAGGAAGACTTGAGTTTCGTCACGAGAAAGAAGAAACCTCAGAAATACATAGCTAGGGAAGGAAGACAGAAGCGCAATAAACCAACATGCAACATTTAAATAGATCTGGAGAATATATGAATATTTGGGAGTGCCTACACTTTCTCTGTGCAAACCTAAAAGTTTTAAAAATAGCTTTTGATATTTTTAAAAATTTCTAAAGCATTTGAACACAGGAACAATAACCAATAAGAAGCTAGCCCTTTATTAGCATATACATGCCAGAGATTGATATAGGAACAAAAAAGTCATTTCTTGAGTGTAGACATTGAAATTCCAAATCCATTCTGAGGTTATACTGCATACATGTTAACAATAACATATCGCAGACTGAGTATTTGAATTATCAGGAAAGTATTTCCCAACATATGTGCAGGCTAAAAGTCGAAGGTTAAAAGTCTGCATAGGGCCCCTTTTTGATGCTGGCTTTCTACTTGCAGATGTCGAGATGGTCATTGTGTCTTCACAGTGGCTTTCTTTTGTGTGTGAGATCTCTGGTATCTGTCCTTATTGAATCTATCAGTAGATAAACTCTACCTTTATGACTCCATTTTACCTTCAGTGGTTCATGCCAGAACCTATCTGCATGGGTAGACACACTGCAGTTAGAGATTCAGCATACACAATCTGGGGCTGTGCAACTCAGAACACAGCAATATTGATTTTGTGTAAGTTGGAAGCAGTTGGAGCATACCCAGACATAAGATACAAAGATTTCCGTGGAATCAACCACATGTGTGAATTATGGATGGCACAGAGAAAGACAGACTGGTTCCAGAATGATGGATCCAGCTTCAAAAGACAAAGTCACTGTAGAAGTGTCTTGGAAAATAAATGTTTAGATAAGCTTTGGAACAAAATTATAAATTCTGCAGGACTGGAGTGGAAAGCCACTTTAAATTCAGCAAGCTGCTGAGTACAAGCACCAAACATGATTTTCAGGAATGTCACTGTAAGCATGCAAGGAAAGATTTTCTTCTAGCTGTCTTCAGACATCTGTGACTTGATTTTTTTCTGTGGGGTAGGTAAAAGGATTTGATAAAATGTACAGAAAACTTATAAAGCAATGGATCCAAAATAGCAACAGAAGAATCGGTGTTAGAAGTTTATCAAAATCAAAGAATCACAGTAGCAACAGCAGATAACATGCTGTGTGGTGGCACAGAACTATAATCCTAGGACCCAGAAGGGAAGCAGAATTGTGAGATCTCAGTCTTTGCTACACAATGAGATACTGTGTCACGAAAACTAAAAGCAAATCAAAGCAGCAATAACAGAACCTGTAACTTAAATTATTTATATAACATTTAAAATTGTCATATACTTCTGAAAAAATCTTGTGTATATTTTATTAGAAGAAAATCATTTTTCAGCCTCATACTTCATCACAGCTGCAGAAGAATATTTAAATAGCTGAATAATGTCTACTAGTTTATATCATAATGATTTCTAATTATGTGGGACATAATTTATCCAAAGTGCATCACACAAATGGGTAAGAGGCTTTGTATTAGGAGCTTATGAAGGCTCATATATAAAATGATATTATGTTAGGAAATAATTTAACACTGTCCTTAAAACTGATATAAAACACATGAAGTGCAGACACATTTATGGATGAAGATGATATAAGAAGATTTGAGTTATTTTATTTCATTAAAGAAATAAAGTTACAATTTATTATTGTAATGCTTTCTATGCTCCTTCATTTAAAAATTTCCCCCAGCAATAACTTTTGTGCTGAAAAAAATCATGTAAAGATGTTTTCAGTATGAATATACATATTTTTATGTGACATTTCTTGGATCTTTCTTCTGTTCAATATACTTGGTTGCTATAGAAACAATTTCTAAGGAAAGAAGAAAAAATTTGTTTATTTCCAGTGTTGCTTTTGTGTTGAAAGAATGAATAGTAAACAAATGTTAATTTCTCTTTTGAATATAGCTGTTCATCAATTATGTTTAATCATGAATGATCCCAGGAATAAATACTATCTATTTTATGCTTGCAGATGAACTCACTTTACAAAGTCAGTGTTATCTAATTCAATCAATTAAAAATATGCACATAAGCACATAAGCAGGAGTATTGATTGGTATAGTTTATGAACTTCAATTGAAAACAGTGTAAAGCAACCATTGTACAGGTTAAGCAACAGATCAGAAGAGTTTGTAATCAAAACAAAAAGAATATTAATTTAACAAACAAATGACACAACAAAAAAGCAAAACAAAAACAAACAAACAAAAAACTCTATGTTTTCCATGTCTCCATCACCTCTTCATTTGTTTTAGTGTAACTGGGAGCTGCAGTGTGTCACGAAGTAGACCCTTCTGTCCAAACACTTTTACTTGCAAATGCTCATTGTGTAATGAGTTCTTGGTCTGACTCAAGTCCTCTCTCTGGTTTGGGGTACATCATCAATACTGAACCTTCACCAAAAGTCCTCTCTGAATAGCCTGCTGTTGCCCCAAATCATGGAGATCCTGTGGCTATGGTTCCATAGGACCAGTCCTTTTACACGATCCAGTAGGTCATAGATGGGCAGATGCTGGGGTGGGCCAACTCAAAGCACTGGGTGTGTGCCTGGGTGATATCTGAGTTGTTAAGTCCAGACCTCTGGGACCAACCCCCTCAGGCAAGAGGCAGAGCCAGCCCTCACAAGTCCATGGTGAGGGGTGGGTACAGCTTTTCTGTTTTGTGAATTTTTGTTTGTTTGTTTTTTAATTACTATTTTATTTTTTATTTCTTTTTAAGTTTTCTTTTGGCAGGGGTATGCTACAAGTGTGAAGGACAGATATAGAGGGACTGGGAAATGAGTGGGACAGGAGTGGATGATGTAAAAGTCACAAAGAATTGATTTAAAAATTATGTTAAAAACGAATTTGTAATCAAAGGCCATCGTATTCAGTTCACTATTTCACATGAAGAGGTTGGTATTTTTTGTTCTTCTGATCCATAGTTAGACAAATTATCCATTGCACAAGTGTCCTGCCCTGATAATTTTTTGTTCTTATTCTCAGATCAGTTTAAAAATTAAAATTAGACAAATTAGAATTCAAGTTTTAAACATAGAACCAATTTAGTTTACTAAGAAGTTTAACTGAAAACAATGTTTTTTTAAATTACTATAAAATATATCTACTTTATCCTAAATAGCCAACTTTGGGGTTAAGAATAAGAACAAAAAAGTGAGATAAAAGTTCAGTCTTTAAACAATTCATTGTTTACTGTGTTGAAGGCCATGGAAAAATTGCACACACAGTTAGATTACTGAATTATAACATACAAATGTCTCACCCTAATGCAGAATCCATAGCCTAACCTCAATTTGTATTCTGAGACTCCGATTCTGTCTGTATTCATTTTTTTCAGACCAGTTTCAAGGACTGAGAAACTGATAACAGCTTAACAAATGGGAATCTGGTTTTTGCCAAAATGTTTAGCCTTAGACCTTCAAATTTGTCATTTTCTGAATTCTCATGTGTTAGGAATAAATAAAATGAAAATAAAACGGACTTTCTTCTTAAAGTAACTTTTTCCTTTCTAGTGTAAGTGAATCCCATGAATATAGTGAGGCATCACATACAATTATGTAATGTGACAAAGAGAGATTTAGAGAGATGATCTAATCTAATCAGATAAAGTTCCAAGGACTGGATTTTCAGTGGCTAGTGATAGAAGTCAAAGAGATTCAACAATGGACTAGCCCTGGCTTTGAACCTTAGCCAACTGTGTGGACACTTCTCCAAAAACTATTGTATGAATGGACCTCTCTGTGCATGCAAAAAATAAATTAATGAAATGAAAATTTTGAAAAAATCTTGGATAAACTTAGAGTATTTAGTTATGAGCTAAATTTGTTCTTTAAATGGCATTATTATCAATAAGTAGATTTTTTTTAATTTCTAAAATTTGAAAAAAATTTGTAATTTATGCCAATTTCCTTATAGTTACCTCAAACTGCTCATGAGCACATCATGGGATATTTTTGGGTCATTGAAGATTATCAGTGCCCAGATATGGCTCTTTCAGCTATTTCTTACTTATCCCTTGTTTTTAAGAATTATATTATTTTTTGCATTAAATATGTGAAGTAATGGTAATAAAAAATTTGTCTGCACTTGAAAGGTAAAGTAGAACAGAAGATCTATATCTCCGAGAAAGCTATTGTGATTCCCAAAGACCTTCATCCTTCTTCAATCTTCTTAAATTCTTTTACTACAAAGTAGGTATTAAAAGTTCTAAGGAGTTTAAATCAAATTCAAACACAAAATTTTAGGAAATGAACATCAAAGGGCCCTTGAGAAGATTGGCTTTGAGTTTAAATTGCAGTTAATTACATGAGATGAGGCCTAGTATCAATGGAAAGACGTTGAAATTGTACTGCTATTGTATAAATCCACATCTTCCTTTCTAAAAAGTCTAACTGATAAATCTCTCCAAAAATTGCTGGAAGTTGGATTTGCTATATTTTATGAACTTTTAAGGAAACAAACATTGTATCTTAGCCCTTAATTGTTTCACTTGTTACTAGCATCAAAGTATCTTGTTTTTAAAAAGAAAATTTATGGTATTAAGTGGAAATCTTCAAATTAGAACTCAAATACAGAAATTAATAGGGAAAAGTGATTTGAATGAATCTTTTCTAGTAGAGTCATATAAAAATGAATAATCTATCAAACAACTTTCAAATGCAATATAACTCTTGTTAAATAAATCATTAAAATGATATCTTCATATTTTTGTAAACAAAGTAGGCAGTTAATAAAAAAATCTCTTGATAAAATCTCTCTAAAATTAGATAAACAGATTAAAGGATATCATAATTTTATGTTAATTCCAAATGAAAAAGAGAGTGAAATTAGTAAAATATTAATAAATTAAGATTGTGACAGATTATACATTAAAGAAAAATGTTATCTTTTTTTGCTTTTTTTTTTTTTTGGTTTTATCGAGACAAGGTTTCTCTGTGCAGCTTTGCACCTTTCCTGGAACTCACTTGGTAGTCCAGGCTGGCCTCGAACTCACAGAGATCTGCCTGGCTCTGCCTCCCGAGTGCTGGGATTAAAGGCATGAGCCACCACCGCCTGGCAGAAAAATGTTATCTTTCATAATATTTATTTCATACCCAAACAAGCATAAATATTTGTTAAAAAAACCTTTCTCTGTATACTTATATCCATATATCTAGATGTATATAAATATATTTGAAACAAATAATTTGATGATAAATGAAAATCTGATATTCAAAATATTTTATTCTCATGCTTGTATTTTACCACAGAGAACATATGATGAACTGATTATCATCTCAAATGGATCCTTGCTTCTTTAATGTGATCACCTAGTTCTTGAAAGGATGATTTTTTCTAGATGATGCCAGTGACTTATTTTTCCTAGATCTTCTTGGAAATGTCTGTTAAAGCTCATAAGATTTATATTTTCATGTTTTGTTAGAAACTACTGCCGGAGACCCATATCTAGACATTACACAGGGAGAGTCTGAATTGGATGTATCGATCAAATTCCTCCCCTCACAGCTCAGTAAATCTCATGGAAAAAGAGGTAGAAAGATTGCAAGAGCCGGGGGGATGGAGACCACCAGGAGCACAAGACACTCTGAATCAACTAAGCAAGGCACATAGGAGCTCAGAGAGACTAGGCAGCAAGTGCAGGGCAAACATGAGTCTACACCAGGTCCTCTGCATACATATAATAGCTATCAGTTTAGTATTTTTATGGCATTCCTGACGGAGAATGAGTGAGTCTCTGACTCTTGTGCCTTCTCCTGGGACTCTTCCTACTGTTGGGTTGCTGAATCGAATTTTGATATGAATATTTTTGCTTCATCATATTATATTTATTTTGTCATGTTTGGTTGATATCTCTCAGAAGCCTGTTGTGGTGATATATTGTGCATCAAATAAAGCTTGCCTGAGGATCAGAGGACAGAGCCAGCCACTAGATTAAACATAGAGGCCAGGCAGTGGTGGCACACATCTTTAATCCTAGCACTCGGGAGGCAGAGATCCTTGTGGATCTCTGTGAGTTCAAAACCACCCTGGACTACATGAAATTCATTCAGTCAATGAGAGAAACAGAGCCAGACAGTGGTGGCACACACCTTTAATCCCAGTACTTGGAAGTCACATGCCTTTAATCCCAGCACTTGAGATCTCATGCCTTTGTTACCAATATTTTGGAAGCACACAGGCCGTTAATCCCAGCACTAGGAAGGAAGTGAAATGACTGGGCAGAGAAAGGAATATAAGGTGTGAGGAGACAGGAACTAAGCCTTTTAGGCTGAGGACTAAGAGGCTTTCAGTCAGAGGATTCGTGGAGACAGGATCTCGCCTTCCTTTCAGCCTGAGAATTGGGTAGTAGTGAGAGGTTTCTCTAGTGGCTTGTTCCTTTATCTCTCTGATCTTTCAGCATTTACCTCAATATCTGGCTCTGGGTTCTTTTATAATAAGACCATTTAAGATTCCTGTAACACTTGTTCTCTTCTAATGAGAGACAGAAGGAGGGGAGGAGAGGTTGGAAGGAACTGGGAGAAGTAGAGGGAGGGGAAGGTATAATCAGTATAAATTGTATGATAAAAGAATCTATTTTCAATAAAAATATTTAAAAAGCTACTGCTGATTTATGTTTGAGTCATACACATTGTTGAAACTATTATTTAATTTTTAGTTTAGCTTCAATTATTGGTAATATTTGTAACAATCTTATTTTAATTTTAATTGTCTTCAGATATGGTTAGCTCAGAAGATTCCTAACTGTCATGTAAATCTGTCCATCTAGACACATGGGTGTTTGAATTAGATACCCAAGTTTGCGCTATAATGACCTCAGCAACAGAAGCTCTGTGACCTCTGGCCCTCAAGCAGAGTCCTAAGTTTTGTTTCTTTACCTTGCTGCTCTTCAGAAGGCATGACTTCACCTTAATTTTAATCTTATTTTAAAATACTTTGTTTCATATTCCCTTTTATTCTAACGCTCAGCTTCTATAAACGTCACTTTTGCCGGCTTACTAACTTTAATTCCTAAGTCAGACACAGCACATGGAACAGTTATGTACAGTGCTTGTGAATGTCATTACGGGCCCTCAAGTTCATCCTATACCAATAATGTTTTGATCTGAATAGTTTGAGGATTAAATAAATGAAACCCTGATTTCTAGTTTGTGATAAACGCTTTGTGTAAAGCGCTATGCTAATTTCTTCAAGGCTGCACTAAAACCATGTATGCCTTTGCATGAATGCTGCCATCTCCACTATATCTCTGCCCCATCAAACCAGCCATATCCATCACTTGTTAAAAAATATGCTAGAAAATTAAATGAATTAAGTGCTATGAGATTAGTAAAACAGTATATTTCTTCATCTAGTTCATGAAAAATATGAAATTTTATTTCCAGTTCCTATTGAATCTTTTAGAAGTGTTTTTCAAAAAAAATAATACTTCTATATCTTCTACTATGAATATTAAAGGCTCTGAAAGAATAAAATTTTACTCCATTGATATTGGCTACCAAAATAACAAAATATATTTATTTATTTTCTTCAATTATAGAAAGTTAATCAAAGTGACAGAGACACTGTTATCAAAAGAAGAACAAAACGAAACAAAACAAACAAACAGACAAACAAAACACCCCACAAATGATGATCAAACTGTGCCTCCCTTTAAGAGCTCAAATTAAGACACACTTGCATCTTAAGAAAAATATTGTTTCTTGGCTGGTCACCAGAGTAGACCAGTCCAGGCACCCTCTGGACCACTGCCAGCAGACCAAGGTGGGGTCAACCTGGTGGATTCCTGAGAGCCTCCCCAGCACCCTGCCTCTTCCTATTCCCATGATGTCCTCATCTATCATGGTATCTTCCTCCCTGCCCTCCCACTCTGTCCCTGTTCTAGCTTGACCTTCCCATTTCCCTATGTTCTCATCCCCCATTCCTTGCCCTCTGCCAACCCCCACACCCAGTCCACTCATGTAGATCTCATCCATTTCTCCTTTGAAGGGTCATCCATGTGTCCCTCCTAGGGTCTCTCCCTGTTAGCTAGCCTCTCTGGAGTTGTGGGTTGCAGTCTGGCCATCCCTTCCCTCACATTTAGTATCCACTTATGAGTGAGTACATACTATGTTTGTCATTCTGAGTCTGGGTTACCTCACTCAAGATGATATTTTCTTGTTCCATCCATTTGCCTGCAAATTTCATGATATCATTGTTTTTTACTGCTGAGTAGTACTCTATTGTGTATATGTGCCATATTTTCTTTATCCATTCTTCAGTTGAGGGACATCTAGGTTGTTTTCAGGTTCTTGCTATTACGAATAATGCTTGTATGAACATAGTTGAGCATGTGTTCTTGTGGTAAGATTCATAGAGACTTTGTCCAGTGACTGATGGAGGCAGATACAGAGATCCATGGCCAGGCACCAGGCTGAGCTCTGGCAATACAATTGCGAGAGAGATGAGAGATACTGCAGGCAAGGGACGTCGAGATCATGATGGGAGGACGTGCAGAGATGACCGGCCACACGAGTGGAAGCCAATGAACTGTGGACTGGTGGCTGTGGAGCCCCCATGGGACTGGACTAGATCCTCTGGATACAGAAGATGGTTGTTTGGCTCGAACTGTTTGGGGGGCACCCAGGCAGGGGGATCGGGATCTGTCCCTGGTCTATGGGCAGACTTCTGGAACCCGGTGCCTGTGGTATGACATTTTGCACAGCCTTCGTGCAGTGGGAAGGGGCTTGGACCTGCATAGGTTCTGTGTGCTGGGCTCTCCTTACTCCCATAGGAGACCTCGATTTTGGGGATGTGGGGTGGCTTGGGAAAGAGGGCTGGGGGTGGGAGGAGGGAGAAGGGGGATCTGTGGATAGTATGTGGAGTGAGCCGAAAATTTCTTAATAAAGAAAAATGAAAGAAAAAATATTGTTTCTAAAAGAGATATCCTCAATAAGCGAGAATGAGAATAAATTTCCAAGAATAGCTGAAAACATAAGACAAATGTGACTTTCAGTCTGGCTATGTCTCATTAATTTTTGACAGATCCAGAAGCCAGGGGGCCTTTCTGTACCTTACGGCTCTAGTCAAAAATGCCACTATAAAATTTTCAGAGTATTATACTGTATTAGAGCTGCTACATGACTTAGTTTTATAGCTGATAAAAGTTTTCCTTAAATCTGCTTGAAACATCTGGAGAAGAGTTCCGCACATTTTCCTTTGTTTTCAGAAAATATCTTAACATACTTCTCTATTTTTAATACCACTGATTTTCAAAATAAATAAAAATAATCCAATATGGCAGTTTTGATGGGGCAGAAATATGAAAACTAAATAACATATCAAAATATTGCTAGCTGATACTCTAAAAATGACATTTATTCTACATTATCTACTTCAAACATAAAGATATTTGGGACAATAGGATTGCTGTTTTTCATTACTTAATTTGATCACTTAATTATTAGGTAGCTGAGGTATTTTTCATTAAATTCACTTATGAAACTGACTCTTTCTCCTTTGACTTTTTCTTCTATTTTCTCTTTTTTTATTCATCAACTTTACATAAGCAAAAGTTACTTGAGAAGAGAGAACATTGACCAAGAAAATACCTCCATCATACTGATCTATAGGCAAGCCTGTGGAACATTTTCTTCATTGGTGATTGATGTGGAGGGTCTCACACAGTCAGTAGTGACATCTATGGTGAACATAAAGAAGAAAATTGAGAAAGCTACATGGAGCAAGCAAGTCAGCAGTATTCCTTTATTCTTGTGCTATATCTCCTACATTGACTTCCTTTACTGATGGCCTATATCTTGAAGTGTAAGATGTAATAAAGTCCTTCCTCCCCAAGTTGCCTTGGTCACAGTTTTATCATCTCAATATAATCTCTAAGATAGACTGGTTATAATAACTGAAATTTAAAAGAAATATGCCTATGGAGAGATAAATATGTTCCTCAAAAGTATAATTGTCTGTGTTGATCCTACCCATGGGGGAATACTGAGCCTTGGGTCTTTACTGAATTTTTTTTATGATACTCTTTTCCCATAGTTTTCCTGTCCCTCTTAACCTGGTGTAGAGGATAACTTTCACAAGAATGTCCAGTCAAGATCTACCCTTCATTGGGAATCATACAGACCTGCAGATCATGAAAAAAAAAAAAACCACCAAAGCTCCATTCTCATTGCTCAGTGGGCTATTGGAAGCAAATATTTCATTAGATTTGTTTTCATCTAGGAATCTGACACACCAGGGCCTACTGACAGTTGAGGACCTCTATCAAGATGCTCACTGCCAATTTATCTTCTGTAAGTTTGTGCAGAAACCAGGTCTTCAACCTCCGATCATTGTCAGTTAGTCAGCAGTTATCGAATAAATGAGAGTTATTTCTATAATATCTTTGGAATAAGAATGTGTCTTCCTTCCTATAATTTCTAAAACTTCCCACTGAGTTATCTGTGTTCTTCTTGGTTTAATGGCTTTATACTATGATCATTCTTTCTAAGATTTATACTTCTGGTCCAGGTTGTAGGACAGGGACATTAGGTTAGATCCTGTCCTTAGAACATGAATTGTCCATCATGATTCGTACTCCTCACTACAGAAATTTCATTCTTTCCTGAATGTGTGCTGTGTTGTTGAAGACCAGGCTGGTATTCTCCATCAGACATGCCCAATATTTTGACATGACAACTCAATGTTGTCATCTTCAAAAATCATGCTTGAGAAATGTAAAATCAAGTGACAAAAAAGAAAATCACAAACATCTCATAATGTTTTAAATACATTAAAATTTTGTATTGAGCTGCATTCATAAGTATCATGATGTACAGGCAGTCCATTCCTTAGCCACAAGTTGAACATGAGCTTTTGAAAGGAACACTATCATGGATATATGGAAGAAAGCTACGTATTATCATATCAACCTTTCCTAGCTGGTAACAATTGCAAATAGCTTCTGGGTTATGAGTAGGATTTCATGTCCACATTCCCTCCTGAGTGCTAGGATTTTTTCTGGTTAGAACTTTTCATATCTTGTGCAAGCGGTTGCAGTCTCTGTGAGTTGATATGTGTACTTGCCCTGTTGTACCTAGAAGATGCTCTTTTGTTGGAGACATCTATCATCTCTGCTCTTACACTCTTTCTACCTTCTCCTGCATATAGATTCCATTAACCATATATTGAACTATTCAAATTACTCAAGGGCTAAACATTTTAGCAATGTTCTTAATTTTTTCTCACTCTATATTAGATCCCACACAATTAGCTCATGTAATTCTTTGCATAGCAGGTTCCACAAATGTCTGCTTAACTTATAGCAAATCATAGAATCATTAAAAAATTAGGATAAACATTTAGTAGACATTTCTGTAACCCCATCATTAATAAAATTTGGGTAAGGAATTGCATTTGTTTTTTTTTTTTTTTTTTTTTTTTGGTTTTTCGAGACAGGGTTTCTCTGTGTAGCTTTTGCGCCTTTCCTGGAACTCACTTGGTAGCCCAGGCTGGCCTCGAACTCACAGAGATCTGCCTGGCTCTGCCTCCCGAGTGCTGGGATTAAAGGCGTGCGCCACCACCGCCCAGCGGAATTGCATTTGTTAACGAAAGACTCTCCTATGAGAAAAGAGCCCAAATATTGCAAAGGAATTTATCAAAGGTAAGAAATGACCAAAACTTATCAGACACTGAGAAGTAAAGACATTAAAGCAAAGACAATCAATCTTCTAGCTTACAATTTTCTTCAATATGAGTTAACATCTGAATTTTCTGTCAGAATAGTAATTCTTACACACTTGGCCAAAGAGATCAGTGACTGAGGCATTGTATAGACTTAGTAGAGAAGCATGCAGCTCTGTAACAGGTTTGGCTTTAGATTATAATCAGGGTGAATATTACAGTGAGAATGCTTAAATATTTGAATGGTAAATGTAGAACAATTTTAGCCCTTAAGTAGAAATCATCATCATCATCATCATCATCATCATCATCATCATCATCATCATCATCATCGTCCTCATCAAGAAAACACATACACTCTGAAGTTGACATGAAGGCTGTTCTTGGAGAGAATAGAACACTAGAAATAAGACACACAGAAGAGAAATAAAATGTCAACTTTGAGGAATAGTTTATTTACCCAAAATGTTCATAAAAGCCTAAAGTAGAATATTAATCATTTGATAACATAAAATGTCTAGGAGGATATTGTATCTAGTATTAATAAATTAATAACATTTAAAATATTTATATGGTATTCTTCTCCTGCCTCTAAGTCCACAATCTGAAAGTTAGATCTTTTGATGGTTGTAGATGTAACCAACCGTCTTATTAAATAAGAAACACAGAGCCAATGTAAGGATAAAAGCCCAAGAGATCAGAGCTAAGAATCTTACCACTTTCTGCCAGCTAGCCTCTCCCGCCAAGAGGCTTTTCGGAGAGGTCTTGTGCGATATTTATATTATGATGTGTTTGGGGAATAGTAGTACATACCCAAATGTCTGAGATCAATACAAAAGAACACATTTATTAAGCTATAAATTGAATCTCAATGTGTTTTATATGTGATATTGTGGTAAACTATATTAGGAGAATTTTAATATTCTATATAAAAAATTTATTTTTTGAAATAACAGCCCTTTGTAACTTAGTAGAGCATTATCAACACTAATTTTCTTATCATTTAGAATTTTACAAATTAGAATTAAATAAATAGAATTTGTAGATTATTTTTTGTCCTATTTTGATATCTATAGCTATGAGAAAGTGATTGTATTGGGAAGTTCTATATGTTCTGTGCTATGTCATCTTCAAATTATTGGAAGAAATACCATGGACTCAGATACTAGTTTTTGTTATACATGTCATGTAATCTATTTACTTCTAATGTATCATAACTCAGTGCTGTTCATTCCTGAGAGGATATTTTGCTGTATCAGAGGTTGTGCTTTCTTCATGAATATATGACAGACTGAGCATGAATATTTGAAGATTGCTAATGTCTTCAAAGTACCCTTTCACACTAAGTTACTATTTACAAGATGAGTAACATACACATTAAAATACTTATCATTTAACTCTATAAAATACTTTAAGTTTATTTTTTTAGTTCTAAGTTTGGTAACTCTAATTTTATTACAATTTTCTTATATGCAGTATGCAGCTATCCATCTACAACTGAAGATTTTGCATTCACAGACCTGACTAGCTCCCTGTTTTCTATTATGTGCTGAGGCCTGTTTTTACAAGTACACATATGTATGCATATGTATGAATACATATTCCAGAAATGACTGAAATGACATGGCAGTGTATGTCTAGGTTATGGATATATAATATGCCATTTTTCATAAAGGATTTCAGTAGAAGTAGATTTTAGTATTGCCAGAAGATTTGGAACCAAGCTTGAGCAAATATAAAGAGGCAACTGTAGTGTTGAATAAAGTGACCTGATTATTCCAAGGAGTAGCTTTGGGATGAATATTTTGAGATGAGTTATTTTAATTTACCTCAACTGCATTTACTAAGAATATTCTTCCTGCAGTGTGATATAGTTGCATGTAACATGAACAATCACAGCTAAACAGACAACTACCATATTGTAAAAGTACAAAACATACATTTAAATTTGTAATTAAATTTATTATGGCATTTCAGAAATTTTATAATGAAAATGTTATCATTTTGGATATCCCAAATGCAATACTTTGATCTTTTATAATACTGACTTGTAATTATAAATCTGAACCTAAAATATTTTATGTACTACATATTTCTCTTGAAACAAAAAAGTGTACTCACAAATACAGAAAGTTTTATAATCTCATGAAGGAAACTTGATGGCCACAATGTAAGTTCATAATTCCACAGATTAAAATTACTTTAAATAAAGAGCCAAATCCATCTTTCTGATAACTACCATGTTTATACAGTTTTGTGTCCTTACCAATTTAGTGGTAATAATAAGAGAGATGTCTCTGATGACTTCAAAAATACTCTAAAGTGAGAATTGTTATTAAATATGATCGAATCCTCTTTAATTGTTCAAGACTTTGAATCGAAATTTGCATGTGATTCATTATCACTTTTAACTTTTACATGTTTTTGTTAAATAAAAGACATACATGTATGTCCAGAATTATATACAATGAAAACCTAGCTCTACTTCAAGATGATATACCATAAAATGTATTTCATTAACTTCTCCATTTTGTCCATTTAAAGTATCAGTACTGAAAATAATGTTAGAAAGCATATGTTATATTGTGTTCCCTTTGACAAAGGAGCTATTTCAAGAAATGAGAATAATAAGTTATTACTAAACTTTGAAAGATCCATTGTGGTGAATTGAACTCTGTCAGTTTCTGATTGCTTGCCAGCAGTCTAGCTATCTCCTGCACACTCTGCATTGATCCAGCAGCCTCTGTGGCAGTGCATAAAGAATACCCATCTGTTTCAGGTACAACCGCAGGGGTCATCTCCATTGAATTGACTGCTGCTCTGAGTACAATGAGGCTGTTTAGAGCATCCAGGGACCACACAGGTTCTTTGTTCTCTATAGAGATGAAAAGCAATGTAAAAGTTTATTAGACAGAAGCAGAGAAACTCACCAGCAGGCATCATCTGTAGAGGTGCTGGAATGGAATCCATCATGATGGAAAGAATCAGGCTTGCAAGGGGAGGGTACTGAAAATGCCTGTAATATGGAGGTCCCATTTGGACCATTCTATAGAGGTCCAGACTCTTCCTTTAAATTGGAGTTAAAATCATGTAAATTATATAATATGGTCTATCTGGTATAATTACAGAGATGGTGAAAGAGGTCATCATTAAAAGTGACTGAGTTGCTGGCACAAAAGAAAATGCAGCATTAGAAGTTTCCTCCGCAAATCACAGCTTGAGTCTCTGCACAGTGGCCAGTGCTCATTTCTGAAAACATCTTTACGGTAACCTGATTTATTCAAAACACAGAGAACTATAACCTGTGAAAAATGTGAACTGTTTAGGAGATAATTTAATCTTTTATTTCTGTTAAACTGTACATCAGTGGGCCCATAGTTACATCATATTTTCATGATTATAATATTTTTAGAATGTTTTCTGATGGAGACATATCATTACTAGTCACTTTTGAATCAAAGTAGAATATATCAAGTCTGGAGAGAGTACATGAAGGGACAATAGATAAACAGATTTATCTGAGCATAAATTATCATCCAAATTACTTGATGGGATAATAGGTTCCTCCAAGGATGAGCCTGAAATTATTCCTTTTGGACTCTTTTTGGAAGGAAACAAAGATGAAAGTTATGTGGATGCCACTGATGGAGTTACTTTTGTAAGAGAAGAAAATGAATGCCCAGAAGTGATAGTTTGAGTTCCCATTAGTGCATACCAGCTGGCTAATACTGTTGAGTTCATCTAGAATGTCTCAGAAAACTGGGGCTATTTGCTATGCAAAACTTGATCTGAGAATTCATGAGAGGATTTTATTTCAGTCATCAAACATGTTGCACATGTTTGGCTCAATTCACTTAAAGAATCAGCAGCCTGTGATTTGATGTTTGTGAGTCTCTGGTTGCTAGATTCTTCAGTAATAATTCGATATTCACCAGGAATGGAACTTCCTGCATTGAGTCGGTGCAGAGTTGATGAGTTTAAGATGGCTACCTGTTTGAATATAATTGTCTTAGCAGGAAAATGGGATATATTGAGGAGTGCAGCAGTCTCCTATGCTCTCTTCTCGGATTAAAGAAACAGCTGAATATTCTTCAATATCCTCTTGAGCCATCCTAGAGACAACTGGAGGTACACTTGTGGAAGCAGTTGTGAGCAGGAATCCACGGGAGTGTAATGAGTGCCTGTTTAACTTGATATCAGCCCCTGGAATGCTACTAATTGCTGAAATTATTGTGGTTTCAGAAAAGGCAACAGTCTGATAGCTCTCAAATAACAAAGGTGGTGTATGAAAAGTAAAATCTGTCATTAGGTAGAGATAATAAATGAGGTCGTTGCTTTTCTGTCAGGGAGAAAAGAATGAAGGCAATGCTGTGATTTGGATAGACAATTTGTGCCCGGTCATGTACACTAAAGAAGAGGAAACATCTGCGGAAGAAAGAAGATTGTGTTTTGCTGAAAATTCTCTAGTGGAAATCAGTTGCTCAAGGAAAAAGCTTTTAAAGGCTATGCCAGAACTCAATGCTGCCAAATCAGTGGCTACAAGAACATCAAGCTTGGGAATATTGGTCTGGTTTGGATCTTCAGACAGTCAAAGACAAAAAAAAAGGAAGAAGGAAAGAAAAAAAAAGGAAACCAGAAAAATGAAACAAAAGGAGCAATGCTGACCCTAGACTGAGTTTTCATTGAATCACTGGACACTCATACAGTTGTGTCTGAGCAGATCTGACTGGGCACACAAAATTTCTAGGAAAAATGTCTGAGGCAATTCAACAACTTCCAAGGTTTAGCCTCTTTTTATTCACATCCCATTGAAATGGCAATGTGAAAACAATGGTATTAGCCAGATTTGGCAGATTCACAGTGCAATACCTTGAATTACAAAAAAGGAAAAATTCAAGTTATTTGTCATTCAATGCAAAAGCAGATATTTTACCTGTTAGATAAATAAAAATTGGAAAGAAGATTAAAAAAAAACAGAAGCATTTTATGTTTAAAATGGAAAATATTCATTGCAATAAATAACAGTATATTATTCAGTTAACTATAAAACAAATTTATATACAATGTTCTTTTTCACTTTTGGCCAACAGAGATAATGCTATGTTGGTTATTTTTGTTTTAATTTTTGAGATTATAATATATTTTGAGAATATAATATATTTTAGCATTTCTCCCTTAACTTCCTCTCTCCAAATTCTACCATATAACCCCCTTTGCTGTCTTTCAAATTCATGGCCTTTTTAAAATTAATTTTTGTTGTATAAATATATGTATAATATATATTTCTAAATACAGCTTTCTCAGTCAGCATAATGTTACTTTTATGTATGTTTTCAGGGAGGTTGACCTGGTATTGGATAACCAATTGGTGTACTTTTTCAAAGGAAATATGATTTTTTCCATTCACAGCATTCATTAGTAGCTTGCAGTTCATTCTATAAGGTTGAAGTCTCCTGGGCTTTTCCCCATCCACTTTGGCATGTGTATTGGTATGATGTTTGTCCAGTTCACATTTGTATTTCATATTTCTGCCTCCAGTCTCTCTGCTATACCCATTCTCCTCAGTCAGAAATAATGCTTCTTGTGTTTTTTTAGGTTTGGTTTGTTGGATATATTTTTTTTCATTTTTCTTTTCTTCTTCTTTTTTTTTGGTTATTTTTTGAGACAGGGTTTCTCTGTGTAGCTTTATGCTTTTCCTGGATCTGGCTCTGTAGACCAGGTTGGTCTGGAACTCACAGAGATTTGCCTGGTTCTGCCTCCCAAGTGCTGGGATTAAAGTTGTGAGCCACCATTGCCCAGCATAAACTTTTATAGTATTTATGTCACGAAATTTTTTCTTTCTTCTTCAACTTTGGAAGATATTTTTTATAGTTATATTTGTCTACATTGTCCCTTGCAGTCTTTTAGAAATTATAATGCATTGCTCTAGGCTCTTTTGGTTTCAAAGTTTACATTGTGAAATCAGCTCTTATTCTGATTGATTGATATTTCACTCAAAATTTTTCTTTTGCATTTTTCAATACACTATCTTTTTGTGTCTGGCTAGTGTTTCAATTATGATATGTCATGTAGATTTTCTTTTCTGGTTTTGTCTATTTGGTGTTCTCTGAAGTTCCTGTATTCCTATGGAGGGGTGTTTCCTTAGTTTGGGGAAGTTTTCTTCTATGATCTTTTTATTACTTAGAATTCTTCCCCCTCGTCTATGGCTATAATTCAAACATTTTGTTTTGTTTTGAGTTTTTTTTCTTAGTGTTCCAGCTTGAGTCCTTTTCAGTGTTTCTATTTCCTGATTTAATTTCATTTTTTAGGTCTTGGGTTGTCTTTGTCATTTCCATCAGCAGAATTATTCCGTTTTATTGGGCATCACTTAGATATTTTTCTCCTTCCGTCCTTTCTCCTCAGTTTCACTGAGTTGTTTATTTGTTCTTTCTTTGAGTTCTTTAATCCTTTGTTCATCATTGTTCTTTTAAATTCTGTGTCCTGGAGTTCATCTAGATAATTCTCAATGAAAAACATTTCTACAGGACTAGTAGTAAAGCCGGAAACAAGAGAGGTGGTTTTCTTCAGGGAAGAGAAAATCAATTGGTTGTCCAGTGCCAAACGGTCAGCCCTGAAAACATACATGCAAATAAAAATATAAGGAATTAGCAGATGATATTTATGAACGTATATATATATATATATATATATATATATATATATATGCAATAATATTTAGGGAAAATATGCCATCACTTTGGAGGAGGATGGGATCAGGGTGTGGGAGGGATTGGAGGGAAGAAAGGGAAGGGACACATTTTGTAAATGTATTATCGTATCAAAAAATGATATGTATTAAAAAATATCAAAAAAGACCCCACAAATACTTGTTAGCTTCTTATAACATAGCTACCTTGTTAAGAGTTGTTCTCATTTTGTTTGTTTTGAGTAACAGTGACGATACAAAGAGGGCATCTGAAACCCTGCATATAAGCTTCTACTTACAGTATGTCACCATTTAATTCAGTCAGTTAAATTGTGGGCATATCAATATAGATTCAATTTGTCAAAATACTTCAAAATAGGGAAACAAACACTTTTGTCTTCTGTACCTTAGATTTTCACAATCAATTCTCAGAGTACAGATTTACATATTTATTGACACACAAACACTAAATAATGACATCAAGAGGCAAGCAGAAATCCTTTCAAATAAAATTCAGTGATAGATAAAATGAAACAAACTGGAATTGAAGTCCAGTCCTCCACTAAAATGTACAGAAAAGACTAAAGTCTTTTGGCTAACACATTGCCCTTTTGATCTATGGAGTATTGGTTACCAAATAACATCAGCTAACAAGAACTCTCTGATAATATCACGTCTCTGAAAAGCCACATGTCTTAGAATATTAGAAATATATTATGGAAAAATACCCTCTCAATACAGAACCTTTCCAGTCTGAGCATTTCTGTGTCTTTTGGGGGTCTCCTTTCCTTCACTGACTGGGTAAGTATTCATCTTGGATCACAATACTGTAACAGTTACAGATGACAAAACAACTGGCTAGTGGATCACAAGAAGGGCCTGCATCTTTTTGTGCTCTTTGAGAGATTGCAGTGAGCTGGGAAGTCTGTGAGTTGTGTTGTCAAAAAGACACTAAAAGGAGAAATTCTACAAAAAATTTGAATGAGTTTAGTTTCTTTACTCCTGAAATAGGACACTTCAGATTTGTATACAAGTCTATTTACAATTTCTTAGTCACATTAGATATCTCAAATCATCATTTTTTCCAACATACTATTTTTATTGATCATTTGGGACTTCTGTACAATGTATCCCAATCACTCACACTTCCCATTCCTCCCAGGTCCAACCTCCCACTCTTAGTAGCCCTTCCCCCCAAATACACCAAGTACAATTTGTGTTGCCCATATACTCATTGGAGCATGGTCAAACTCCCAGTGACCAGTCCTTAAAGATAACTTTAAGGACTTTTTTTAAGTCTTTTCCCATGTCCTCACCAGAGCCAACAACTGTGAAGAGCTACATTTCAGAATCTTTGTCACAATTTTTAAGGACTCTTCTCAGTGGTTTCCTGTCTAGACTGTTTTTTCCCCTTTGGGGTGGGGGCATAGGTTGGTACAGAGCCTTCACTTTCTCTCATTCTCAATTATAAGCCTAGAGTCTTCTATACCAATCCAACAGATGCTTCCTTACCTCTAAGCAACAGCAACAGCATGATCAGGGTTCCCCTTGGCTATAGAGACATTAGACAGCAACATGGTCTCCAGCAGCATCATGGAGCATGGACCTAATCATGGCCACTACCGATATCAACACAGTCCCAGCACAGATCATGGCCATCAGAATGGTTTCAGGCAGCATACACCACAGACATCCACACAGCATCTGATTGCACTGCAGAAGATGGGCCTGAACACGGTCCCTGGTGGCAGCACAGACCACAGACATCAACATGGCCTCCAGCGGCCAGATGAACAATGAATACCAGCATGGCCCTACGAAGTAGCATGTACTACATACACCAACATGACCACTTGGTGCCTAGTGGGCCACTGACATGGACATGGCCTCCAGGGACAGCATGGAACATCAATGTGGCCTCATCAAATCATTGTTTTACAAAATAAAATGCCCATGATAATTTTATCAACATTTTGTAATTAATAAGATTGTTCAAATTTAGGACATAACTGAATTTCTAAATTTATTCCTAATTGCTTTAAGCTAAAGTCAAATTATCACATTACATTTGCTTTGAGGATATGTTCTTTCCAATTTTTATTAGCTGACTGCCAATAAATATCGATGCCAAAGCTATCAAATTTTTGTTTATTATTCATAATTAACCAATCAAATTATATTTGCAATAGATTATTTGAAAATATTTACTGCGATATTCAAATTATTTGATTTTGTATTAGTTGCTAAGGCAATTAGGTGTAATTTAGTTGGCTATAAATAGCTGATTTCTTCATATCCATACAAAATAATTTCCACATAAAGAATTTGTTTGGATCAGAGGGAAAAGAATGTGAGACATGTTATTTGAAATAAAGATACATCTTGGGGAATCCCTTTTAAAGAGTTAAATGAGCTAACTTTTTCATGAATTTTGATTGTTAATAAAGTACAACTACCAAAAATAACTATTTCTACATTTGTAATATGAAAGCATATCCAATAGCTGTCCCTACTTACTTTGGTTGGTCCATATTGTATCTACTTTGCCCAAAGTTTAGTTTTTCATATATATTTTATATAATATATATTATATAACATAATACATAATTTTCTTTCATGGTTTATGTTCTGGATTCATTTGCAACTTATAACTAGAAGTTTTTATAAAATTAAATATATATAATTATGTATTTATTATATATCTATTTCCTAGTGTCATTATATTGGTTTAAGAATTTATTGAGTAAAAAATGCACCAGTGTTTTAACATATTAGCATGTAAAAATACGCTAGTATACAACAGCAAGAGAAAATGAGATACTTTTCTACTCAGTGACAAAAGATATATACCTTTCTTCACTCAAGAGTAAATATGGTCTAGTAAAAAGACTTTAAAGATTATGAAAAAGAAATCAGTGGAGAGATCAGAGTGCCATTCTAGAAGATTGCAACACAAACTTAGCAGCTCATAACTAATCATGGAGTCCAAGTTAGTATTTTATCTCAAATTCTAATCAGAAGTTATTATGAACCATCTTGAGAAATCACCACACAGAAAGTCCACAGAGTTGTCATAATCAACAGGTCCTGTCAGTATCAGCACAGCTACACATAAGAAGCAAGATTCCCATTCAGTTGTCACACAGGTGCTAAGCCCCTGCCATAACCACTGACAGATATTTATTGTAAAGTTAATAGGTGCCAAGATAATGATAATCTGTCTATAAAATGTCCTGAATTTTGAAAGTTATACTTCTTTCTCAACATATATTTGAAGGCAAATATGCAAATACCATTCAAAAGTACTATTTGAATGTGAGGAACATTTTTTGTAACTATGTCTTCAGCTAATTAGTACTCACTTGGTAGTGTCTAAATTATAGTGATTGTTGTATTGGGAATGAACTAGAAATAAGAGGCAATGTTGCTCCCGTCATACTTTATATTTTGTCAGAAGGAATTGGAATTAAAAACATTTTTTATCAATTTTTCTAAGTGATTTGAAGATAACATATTTCAGATAAGAAATAACACAAAGAAGGACTGTTTAAATGGAACAGTTAAGGAAGCACTCTTTCGGCATGGGTCCAAAGCAGTTTCAAAACTTGAGGAAACACCACTCAAATAAATCACACAGCCATTTAAAGGCTTCAAGGTAGGAATGTGTATAGTGTGTTTGAATGGCAGCAAAACAGGTAACTCACAGAAAGAACGGGGAGAGACAATATGTGGAAATAAGGCTGTAGATGCATCTAGAAACAAATAATACACCCTAGTTTACTGATGTATTGACAGTAAGTTGATTCTGAGATTGATGAGACACTGGAATATTTGGAAAAAGAAAATTTTATCATCTGGTGTGTATAATGAAAACTTTATATAAAACAAACTTTCAAAAGTGTTTATAGTAATGGGAAAAGGGAAGCTGGCACACCAATCGAAAGCTTACAGTGATATATGGAATTGGTAAGTATTGACTATCTGGGAGTGGAAAGAAGGGTTATTGTGAGTAAAGGTAGCATTCAGGATGTACTTGGAAGGTAGCTACCATTATATATGCTAATGGAGTAGATGCAGAAGGGGATAATAAAAGCTTAGTGAATGATTTTTATGTATCTGTTCCAATCGATGGGCTAGCTAATGGAGCCTTTTACAAACATAGAGATCATTAAAGAACAGGTACAGTTTGGGTATAGATCAAGATTTCTTTTCAAGTACATAAAATTTGGGAAGCTTGTTAATGCTCATATCTATATATATAGAGAGTGGCAGCATATATATATGAATCTCTCCTATGGCAGAACTATCCCTCAGTCCCATGAGTGAAGTGAGAAAACAAGGATTTGAGCGAAATCATGCTATCACATAGTTCTCACTAATTCTCCGTTCAAGCCAAGTGCCAGAACCAAGATTAAAATGCAAATGACAAGGCTCCAGGACCCATAAAACTACTTTATTTCTAACTCCAGAAGCATTTGTAAGATTAGCAATAGAAGGCTTTATGCTGTCTTTGATTCTTTCACATAGTGAGATAATCAAACATTTCTGCTTTAATAGTTTAATAAACTTCACTAGTCAATCATCAGCAACTATAGTTAAAATTTATGATAAATGGTGGCTATTATGTCAGTGACTACACAATTGCAGCAAGATTAAATTTTTAAAATAAATAAATAATTAATTAATTTCTATTGACCAATATTTTGAGATCCATTAATGTGCTGGGAATGATTGAGTATAGAACACAGAAGAGAAGTCACAGTCTTGTTCATACTTTAAAATTTAATTATTTCTTTTAATCTGTTTCCAACAATGGGTATTATTCAGTAATAAGTGAATTTAAGTTTTCAGCATGATTGAACTATTCTGTATAACTTCACTTATACACAGAACTTTCAACAAAATTTGAAGAGCTCAGTAGAAAAACAAACAAACAAACAAACAAACAAACAAGCGTGGAGTCCTCCTTTCAAAACTGGTTGACTTCACCGTGCTAACAACAGAATATCTTTGTGTGTGTGTGTGTGTGTGTGTGTGTGTGTATACATTCATTTAATGTTGTTCATCTGTTCATGTATTAAGGCTTGCCACTTGGGACTGTATAATATATCAGGGGACTTATCCCTGGAGAAAAAAGATTCTGCCCCTTGCAGCAGACATTGAATCGCTTATGAAACCTCTTCACACCCATGTGGCACCATGTGATTATAAAGGTCTCATCACAAAATCATATTGATGAGATTGCAAGGGTGTGGCTTCTCTTTTTTATGTAAAAAATATTAGCTACAAGTAGGCATCTTGTTCCTCTGCTTCTTACAGTTGTTCAGTGCATCAATTGATGAAATTCCATGAGCCTTTGAATAGGGGCACAGTACATATATGTTAATTGGGTTAAGCACCCCATAATCATTTATTTCCTTTTTGTTGATGAGTTATGGATCTCTGTTATAATTGTCATAAACTCTAAAAAGAAGTATTTTTGATGAGGATAGACAGCTACACTTACCTCTGAGTATAAGAATAAGTATTTAGAATACAGTTACAATATGTATTTGTTTAGGATAATGAGAGCTGTATGTTCTCTAACGTCTGTGACCTCTTCAGGTATGTGTCTAGGTTTATAGTACTAGGTATGAATTTTCTTCTATCTATTAGGACTTTACTTCAGTTAGACAGATATTGCTTACCCCCAAGATAAAAATGCCACTGTTACCCAGTTGGTGATAACTTATAGGACTTGCCATTGCTGTGGTTCATATATATATATGTGTGGTTCATATATATATATATATGTGTGTATACATATGTGGTTCATATATATATATATTTATATATATACACACATACACTAAGTAATATTGTAAAATAACATGTTCGTTTTTGGCTTTTAAAAACACCAGTGTTATTTATCTTTCTTTCCTTCCCGCTCTCTCTCTCCAACCTCTCTTCCTTAGTTAATGTATCCCCCATTTTTCTCATCCCCCACTTCATAGCAACTGCTGTGGCATGGTCTGTATGTCAAATTGCTCTGATTGGTCAATAAATAAAACACAGATTGGCCGGTGGCCAGGCAGGAAGTATACGCAGGACTAACAGGGAGAAGAATTCTGGGAAGTGGAAGGCTGAGTCAGAGGGAGACACTGCCAGCTGCCGCCGTCGCCATGACAAGCAGCATGTGAAGATGCCGGTAAGCCACGAGCCACGTGGCAAGGTATAGATTTCTAGAAATGGATTAATTTATGATATAAGAACAGTTAGAAAGAAGCCTGCCACGGCCCTACAGTTTGTAAGCAATATAAGTCTCTGTTTTTACTTGGTTGTGTCTGAGCGGCTGTGGGACTGGCGGTTGACAAAGATTTGTCCTGACTGTGGGCCAGGCAGGAAAACTCTAGCTACAAGCAACCATGTCCTATTTACTCCCTCTCTAGAGTCCTTCTTCTGCCCTTTCATCATGGTCCCTTTCTACTTTCCTGACCTCTCCAGTTACTTCAGGTTATAGACTCAAATTTAAATGTTCAAAGCTAAGATCTACAAATAAGAGAGAGGCCATGTAGCATTAGTCTTTCTGGGTTTATATTATCTTACTCAATATATTTTCCAGGACCACCCTTTTAACTTCAAATTGCATTGCATTTCTCTTTAAAGCTGATTAGAACTCCACTATGTATATGTAACATATTCTCATTATCCATGAATCAGAGGTCCTGACCAGCATATGGCGCCAAAAATATGAGAATGATCTGCCCTATCAGATTGTGATGTGTTACATGATTCAGTGAACTTTAAACCAGTGGCTGTTAGCAGCATGGGCATCAGCTCATTGAATTCTTGTAAAAACGGTGGAAACAGAACAGAGAGGTAGAAAACAAATTTTAATGTAGAGCAGGGACGATGGCAAGAAATCCAAATGGCTCTTAAGGTTTAAAGAGTAGTCTTCGTATGACAAACAGCAAGGAAACCGGAGAATCCTGTTCTAGAACCAGGTACAAGGATCTAAATGACACAGATAATCACAATGAATCTGGAATATTATTTTCCCACAACCATCTTCACCTGAGAAGCATAGCCTTGAGATGTTCTGATTTGAGGAGCCAGCCATACAACTTATAGAATTATCAGAGAATAATCTGTCGTTGTTTCAAGCTGCTACATATTCAGTGACTTATTACGCACAAATTGAAAACAGATTTATTGTCCTCCCCCTTCAGCACAGTGACTATCAAGAGGCTGGGTCCTCCCAGTTCTAGGGACAAAGGGAATCAGGCAAAGCAATGATTAAGAATTTTATCATCAAGAGCTTAATGATCTTCAATTAGGAGATTTTTCTTACTCATGATTCTTGCCTAGGTGAAAATGTTTGACAGAATATCTACACCTTCACTCTTCCCTTATTTTTCTCCACCTGATTATAGTGGTTTGAATGAGAATGACCTCCACATATTCACATGTTTGAATACTTGGTTCCCAGATGGTGGAACTATTTAGGAAGGATTAGGAGGTTTGGTCTTATTGGAGGAGATATGTCACTGCAAGATGACAGTGTGCTTTCAAAAGGCGATAATATCCCCAGTTAGTTATCTCTGCTTCATGCTTGTGGATCAAAATATAAGCTCTCAGGAACTGATCCAGTGCTATTTCTGCCTCCCTGTTGGCATGCTTGTATCTATGATGGTCATAGACTCTAATTATGGACTTAGTTTAAATGTTTTATTTTAGAATCCTTTTCGCCAAGATGGAGCCGAAAGCGAAGAAGGAAGCTCCTGCCCCTCCCAAAGCCGAAGCCAAAGCGAAGGCCTTGAAAGCCAAGAAGGCAGTGCTGAAAGGCGTCCACAGCCACAAAAAGAAGAAGAAGAAGATCCGCGTCACCCACGTTCTGGAGGCCCAAGACCCTTCGGCTCTGGAGGCAGCCTAAATATCCTCGAAAGAGCGCGCCCAGGAGAAACAAGCTTGACCACTATGCCATCATCAAATTCCCCCTGACCACTGAGCCAGCCATGACGATGATAGAAGACAACAACACACTTGTTCATTGTGGATGTCAAGGCCAACAAGAACCAGATCAAACAGGCTGTGAAAAAACTCAATGACATTGATGTGGCCAAAGTCAACACTCTCATAAGGCCTGATGGAGAGAAGAAGGCGTGTGTTAGGTTGGCTCCTGACTATGATGCTCTGGATGTTGCCAACAAAATTGGGATCATCTAAACTGAGTCCAGCTGGCTAATTCTAAATATGCTTTTTCACCATAAAAAATGTTTTATTTTATAAGTTGCCTTCTTCCTGGTGTTTTGTTAGCACAACTGAAAAATATCTAAGATACTTTATCATGTTTTAATTGTCCATTTGTTAGAGAGAATAATTTTGCCATCTACATTATTTTATCTTCCATAAAATTTCCATTTTTAACATGAAATAATGTTTGAATTATATTTGTATTACTTTGACTCATATGTCTTTAAACTTTAAAAACAAGTTCTCCTTTTCCCAGTGTCATTTGATATGAAATAGTTTATGCTACTGAATTATGATGCTATTTATATTATTTGAAATTTCGCAGGTTGATATGCCAGTACACTTTCCATCATTATGATAAAATAACTAAGATAAATCAATACACAAATATAAAAAAGAGCTTTGGTTCTTAGTAAGAGATTGCATTCCATGGTTAGTCAGTAAATTGTTTTTGAGTGTGATATAATACAGAAAATTACAGTGGCAATACAGTGAGACAGGTCAGAAGGTAAAGAAACCTAATGCTACCCCTGAAGATACGAGTTTAATCCCTAGATACCACAAGGTAACAGGAGACAATCAGTTCCTGCTTGTGTCCACTGATCTATCCAAGTACACCATGGTATACAAATACAGTATGTAAACCTGTAATCAAAATAAAATCTGGTTAGGGTTCATAATAGAGTGAGCTGCTAAGCCTATGGTGGCCCAGAAATAATGATAATTCCTTCTGGGAGAAAGAATTTTGTTACTTGAATAACTTCTTTCCTTTTTTATGTTTCAAATAATATTGAAGCACTCTACTAATATGCTATTCAGTGTATAAATTGTATGGGTATAAAAATAAAATAAAACATTTTACAAATTTAAATAAGAAGTAATAGAAGTAATAAGAAGTAAGAGAGAGGAAAAGGATTGTCCAAAGTTTTAACATGTTTTCCAGTACATGCCTCCAAAATCTAGCTTTCTTACATTAGGCTTTATCTTCTCAGGCTTATACCATTTCCTCAGACATGTTTTTTGAGATGTGTTTAAGACAATTACTCTACCAGTTCTTCAGTGAGGCAATTTCAGAGTCACTTAACAGTATCACAGAAGTCAGATTTCAGTATCGGTCAACTAGTGTCTGGCTTATGGAACTAATAAAAATGTAGTCGTGGCTGGGTCTTTCTAATTGCTTGCAAACAATAACAACAACAACAATAGCAAACTATTGGAACATCATCTTACCTCCCATAAAATTTCCCTTTTTAAACATTAAATGATTTAATTATATTTCTGAGTATTACTTTGGCTCGGATGTCTTTAAAATTAAAAGCAAGCTCTCCTTTTCCTGAAGTCATTTGATAAGAACAGCTACTGGTTGCTTCCTAAGGTAGGAAGATTTCCTGGCGACAGTAAACTTCTACCCCAGGGAAGCAGCTGTACAGTTCCCTTGATGATTTGATCCGGAATGTCGTGCCTCAATCTGCAAACCTCATGCTATCTGGCAGTCATTCTGACTGCTTTCAGTGTATTCTTATAAACTGCCCACTAGAGAGGGTAAAACACAGAAGGAAATTTTATGTTTTCTCTTTCTCTAGTTTTTTTTCCTTTGTTTTTTCTCATCTCTCCTTCTTTCATCCCTTTCTTTTCCTTCCTTCATTCCAAGAACATACCTTTCAAAGACTTCTCTGTCGTTGCTATATATGTGTAGGATGGGAATGGGTGGGATGAGTGAGCGCCAGATTGTCAAGCACCTGGAAGACACCTGCTGCATACCAAGTGCACAGATTCCAACCTTCTTGAGAAAACTCCAGAGCAAAGGGAATCATATTCTGGACCGGAATCCTGAACATATTCCTCAGATTTCACACATTGAAGGCTGTGGATAATTTACATCCTCAGAATCTGGCACAGCTCCTATCAACTCATCTGTGGTATAGGTAAGAAAGTGTGATGCTTTCCTGTCTTCTGCAAAGATGTGGTCTGCCAGATCTACATTTGGCATTAATTACCCCTCTGCCCATTCTTGTATAAGAGTGATGACAAATGATTTTTGTCTCTTTTTCCTATATCAAGATCCTTTTAAAATAATAATGCTTCTTGCAAATGAATACTTGTATTGTTAACATTCTTTTCTTTCCACAAGACAACTTGACAGAAGTCTCTATTTTTCCAAATACACTTTCTCTCTTTCCTTCTATTGGGAAAATGTAGCTGAAGGAACTTAACCTCTGAGCCATAATCTCCCAGTCCCTATGGAACATTGATTTTAATGTAATTTAAATACTTTGTATTTGATTTCATGTACTACTACAATGGAATATTGAAATAATATTGAAGTGCTCAGATAGGCTATTTTAATCATTATGGGTGAATAATATCAATCTGACAAAAGTAACTTTATTTTAGAGATCCTAGTGTCCCTGAAGTCGTCTAAACTGTGGTTTCCAAATTCCCACCTCATCAAGGTAATGCAACTTAAGGAATTTCCTGAGACTGCTTTGAAGGGTCAATCACCTCAGCCTCTAATACTGATAATAATTCAGAGTCCTGAAAATGCACAGTGGTCACTAGAAAGTCCCAGAAGTCTAGTGCTCTGGGCTCATCTACAGATTTGGTAGAATGAATTCAACATTATGAATACACGGATTTCCAAGTTGTCATTTGACAGCTTGCTGGGAAATCTACAATTCCCCTTTTATTTGCAGTATAATTATACAGTTAAGGGATGTTTTCTTCTATTATAGAATACTGAGCTAACATCCCACAAGAGAAGACATTTTCTTCATGAATTTTTCCAGTTTCTATATTGAAATAAAACATTCCCTTTATTATTATTCTAATGCTTATATATTTATATCTCATACAACTAACTTCTCTGCCTTATATTTTGATTGATTTTATACATGATTTTCTTCTATTTATGTTTGAACTCCATGAGACTAATATAAAAAATTATAAGCACTTTTGTAAACCAAACTACACTTATGTATAAACATTAATGACAGTAAATATCTGTGGCATAAAGTTTTAAATAACATACCATTACATCTTTCCATTTATATCTCTTGGTAATAGTTTGCAATCACCCCTGCTTTTGTTGACTTGGATGATTTCTATATATACCCACTCATACCTGCTGCACTTTTCATTCATATTTGGTCTACTATTTCTTGAACTGATTTATGTAAATCCACTTGGGCATCTATAATATGAGAGAGAGAGAGAGAGATAGAGAGAGAGAGAGAGAGAGAGGAAGATTGAATATGTGTGTGTGTGTGTGTGTGTGTGTGTGTGCAAATAGCCTATCATTTATGTGACTCTTATCTACAGGATATTATATTAATTCAAATAGTCATAGTTGTATGCCTAGCATAAGCTACAGATTCACTAACATACCTTTTTTGTTACATTTTTTAAAACTGTATATAATTTAAAGTATAAAATTAGATGTCCGGGGAGAAGGTCTATTTGTTATATGCTTGTTGTAGAAGCATGAAGACTTGGTCTCTGATCACAACACACATAAAGGCTGAACAGACTAGCTTTTATAAGTAACTTCTATGTCAATGGAATGAGTGAGAGACAGAGGGATCCCTGAAAACTTATAGCAAGATAGCTTGCTTGGATTGCTGAGTTCCAGGCTCAGTGAGTGACTCTGTCTCAAATGATAAGGTGGACTCTAAAAAAGATCAACTTCTGTCCCCTACAAGCAGTCATATACATATATAGACAAGTGAGCATATATATGAATGTGCACACACATATATACCACTCATTTCATACACAAATATGAATTGTGTCTCCTTTTTTTTGCTGTTTTTTCAAGACAGGGTTTCTCTGTGTAGTTTTGGTGCCTGTCCTGGAACTCTGTCTGTAGACCAGGCTGGCCTCAAACTCACAGAGATCATCCTGGCTCTGCCTCCTGAGTGCTGGGATAAAAGGCATGTGTCTCTTAATTTTAAAGCATTTGATGGGCTGTCTTGAATACAGTAATCCTTTCTCGTTTAACAAAATACATGTTACATACTTATATTCTCCTGCCAGATTGATGTGGGTTACTCTGAGAACTATATTGTCTTTAAAGCACATCTTCTATCTCTGAGAATATGTACAAAACCTCTGCACATTTTTCAAATGTATAAGCCATGGCATGAAAGCAGTTTTCAGAAACACAGGGGAGGGGGGTAACAAAGACCAGTCAAGCACTATGATAGAAGAGCACCATCTGAGACAAAACCTAAACCAAATCCAGGAAGAAAAATAGATTTAGACAGTACTGATATAGATATGATAGTATAAAAGTGTAGATTATTGAATCTAGTTTTAATGATCAACAGCTTGTTTAAAATATTTTACATTGCTATGGATTTTAGTTTATTGATACAAATTCAAAGTTAATTTTGTTATACTATATATATTTCTACTCTTGTTTAAGGTATTATGCTTTTTTCATACAAAAATGGATATTTTTAATCTAATTTTTATAGGAAAAAACAGGTATCTTTATATATCCATAACTAACATTCAACATATTTATAGGAGTTTAATCATAATATTTTATATAATATATACAACATACTTAATTTGATACTAATGAACATATGATATTTTCTATTTTTGTTGCTATAAAATTTTCAAAACATCCAGTGTATGCCCTTTTGTGTATGGTTGATGCCTTTTATAATAAACTGTTAAAGGTAGAATTCTGTATCAAATTTGTATATTTTTATGCAACTCATTTAAAATTGTAATGTATAATTAAAGAAATACAGATTAATAATTAGTCACCTATGATAATCACACTTATAGTCATGTTAGTTAAGTTTTCTAGGTAAACATAGATATATTTGAATCAGGTAGGTAATCTTCAATTACTACAAAGACCTACAGAATATGACATTTAAAATGTTTTAAAAATTTAGACTTTCTGGACAATGAGACACTTGTGCTCCTAGCAGCACCGATTTACTTCAAGGAAGTTAATGGGCATTGAAGAAACTCCATATGGAATTTGCTTCCCAAATGGCTAACTTTTTGGCAAGAAACTGCTCTTCCCTGGACTGCTTGATAATATATTGTATAAACTGTATCCAGGACCTATAGGAAAATGACCATTGAATTTTGCCAAAACAAGGAGAGACGGTCCTTCAGGTTCCAGCTTCACAGAGGAGACTACCAGACTTTCTGCAGGACACAGGGAGAAGCAACTGAGAAACTCTAAGCATATAGGCTAAAGATGGATGCCCCAACATTGCAGAGGAACTTTGGGTGACTGTCTGGCAGCCAGCTGTCTCTGTCATTCCAGATTTTAGGAAATTGCTTACAATATATCTCTTGTTTACTTAGGTAATATTATATCCTTCTGGGGTCTTTGATGTAGTTGAAGCCTAGATAGCTACAATTATAATTTTCATTGGTTATGATAAAAGATAAATTAGATTTGAAACTTTGGATTCATAAATATAGGATAGATGACAGAATATTTTCTTTAATTTTACCAAATACAAATAGACTAGATACTATAACTGTAATTCTTGCTTGACAACTGTTTGTTATATATAATTTCACTATATTAAAGTTAAAAACCTTCCTTTTTGATTAGATAGAAAAGGGGAAATGCTGGTTACTAAATAAAGCTGTTTTGGTCTATGGCAACAAAGCTTACAGGCAGGTGGGAAATCCAAGTAGAGATACTGAGAGAAGAAAGGCAGAGGCAGAGAGATGGGAGCCCACCACTGAATGAGCAACAAGATGTTAGTAGATGGCTAACACCATGGAACATGTGTCAAAACATAGATTAATAGAAATGGGTTAATTTAAGATATAAGAGCTAGCTAGCAAGAGGCCTGCAATAGACCATACAGTTTGTAAATAATATTAAGCTTCTGAATGATTATTTTATAAGTGGCTGCAGGA
>CABHPH010160733.1:59762-74423 GCA_902168325.1 Peromyscus nudipes | reverse complement strand
GGGGGAGGGGCTCAAAGTGAAAACAGAAATGCTGGCCACGAAAGCAAAGCAGAAGCATCATGTACACATTTTCCCCATGTGAACCCCCGAGGCAGACTGGTTGGTTTTCCATGAATATCCATGAGGTTGAGAAGAAAGTTTCTTCCGCTATTTCCTGAATCTTCTCTGGCCATAAATCTAGAACCAGGCAGCTGCCTCCCAGAAGGCTGATCCCCACCTGCATTTGCTTTCATCAAAACAGACTTGACACCGAAACTGCACACAAGAGGACCATTGGCATTATAACCATCACCTGGGAGCGGAGTGGCGTTCTCGGCGCCGAACTCCGACCTCGGCTTTGCCTCTCCGGTTTCAGGCTCTTCTTTTCCTGAGCTCGTTGCACAAAGCTAGTTGCCTGGCCCAGGGTTCTGCTCTTGGGAACAGCAGCTTTCAAAGAGCAGAGCTTTTAACACAAATTTTTGGTCAGTCAGACAGCCCTGCCTGTGGTTCCAAGTCCTCTCCTTCTGGTGCGAATCCTCTCTGAGGTCCCAGCATGCTTTGCAGCTGAGCCCTCCCTATCAATACACAACTCTGCAAGTGTTTTCTGAAGGTCCAGCGTTTTCTTCTAAGGCAACTTTAGAAGGAATATTATTGAAAGTTCTCACCAGTTCTTTCTTACGTGCTGTTCTCCTATGAGACTTTCATGGCCGTAAGACTCATCTAGCCACCATCGATAGGATTTCGATAAAGACTAACCTGAATGAGTTTTGGAAAATTTGTTTCAGGAATCTAGAAGGCTGGGTCCATTCTCCTTTGAATGTTTGTCAGCTCCCAAAATCATACTGAAATATAATTGTCCTTGAAAGAATATTAAGGAGTGGGGCCTTCAGGAGGCCGGGGGACTTTTGCTCGTGACAGTTCCTTCAGGGTGAGTTTACTTTCCTGGGATGACTTTTGTCGTCCTTCACCTCTCTCTCCCCCACTTTTGCCCTTCCAATATGTAAGGAGGCCTCATCAGGTACTGACACCTTGATACTGGGGTCCACAGCCTCCAAACTATCATCCTGGTGAATTACCCAGTCTTGGGTACTTATAAGAAAATACAGAAGAAACCAGACACTGAGTTTCAGCAATTATTCCTTCATAGACTTAGTGTAGCAAAGGCAGTCTAAGGGGCTGCTGGGTCAGGTGAACCCCTCTCATTTCGTTCATCTTGATTCTGGGTTCTGTATAAAGAAACCAGAGGCTTGGTGAATCTTCTGCCCCACCCAGGCTACAACTCCCAGGAGCCGGAGCTTTACCAAGGCTTGCAGAGTTGAGTACTCTGTGGACAAAGGAATATGCCAGCAGGTAAGCAACCCTGCCCTGGAGACTGTCATTCTAGGAGGCCCTTGAATGGTCGATTGTATTGACAATTTAGATTTGAATACACTGACAGACTGTCAGTTAGCTGACATCCTTAAGCTTTTCTCAATGAAAAGGAATGACAGGTTTGGAAAGGGATGTAAATGTGAAAGAACATGTAGCCTGATTGCCCACACCTCACATCCTCCTGGCTGTCCATTTGTGAGAACCTAGCACTCCTAAAGCTAAAGTCCTTTATTCCACATTTGATGACTAAGCGTCTGCTATAAGGCCAGGAAGCGGTAAATAAATGTTACTTTCTCTACCTGTCTAAGACTCTGTATGAAGGAATATGAGCTCCTGCTACCTATTCTGAGCTAGAATAACAGAATTTGCTAAGTTAGCAAGATCCTAGAAATAGAATTTAAAGCCTTCTTCTTTGCAGTAAGAATCCATGTGACTTTCCCAGGGTTATAAAAGCGGACATGACAGATCCCAGGTCCTCTACCCAGTGTTTTTTGATAGATATCTGAGTCTTCTTGTAGGCTAGCATGAGCGTGACTGAATCGTCACGAAGACTCACACTGAAGGATCCAAACATAATATTCCAGTCAATAAGCATTTGTGAAGTCTCATTCTGACTGCACTGTGATATTTGGGGGGCCCCAACACATTGGTTTCTGTGGACCTCTTCTTCCACTAAAGTAATTAAAAATTAAAATTAAATATAGCAACTGTGTTAATGTAATGGTTAATATTTAAATATGTCTGCTGGCCCATACCTATAATCCCAGCACACGGGAAGCTGTAGCCAGAGGATTTCCAGGAATTTAAGGACACCTTGGACTATAGAGTGAGACTCTGTTTCAAAGCATTAAAACTACTTTCACACGCACCAAGATTAACATTATGAAAATATTTTCTTTGACAAAATTGGGGGGGTTTCCCTTCAGTTTTAAAAGAAATTTATGATGATTTTTAAAACCCCGAAAATTCTCATGGGTCCTGTGCCAGTGGATAAATTGGTCTTTTACCACTGAGAGCACCCCTGGAAATAAGTCTAAGTGTAAAGACACATTTTCCCACCACCCAGCATCCAAGATCGTTAAGAGGCAAGGTCTAGCATGACTTTCCTCTGTGAATAGTGGATCTTCTTCAGACTGAGTGAAGACTGCCATTTACTAAAACAAAACCACCAACAACCACTCGTCTCTAGACCACTGTCTCTCCACTGAGGAAACCCAGATGCAAATATTTCAGTTGAGTCATGCCTGAAATTTTTCCTGCCTTCTTTTGTCCTACCTTTCTGTCAACAGCCAACCATTTCTGGGACTGAGACAAGAAATCTATCTTGAGCGAGGTAATACCTTCCCTTTCTCCATCATCAGTTAAATGATTGGTGTCATTCTTCTTATAAAAAGCCATTGCTAGAGGCCATTGCCACTAAATACTCTTGGCATCACTTCCTTTAGCAGAGCTTAAAAGATATAAAATATTTAAGCAGCAGAGCACAACAGAACATTTATTACCTGGAACCATTCTGTGTTCTCTCCTGGTGTGAGACAAGATGCTGAAGGCCAGTCTGTTCCCTGCTCCAGGGAACAGGAATGCAGATGCTAAATGCTGCCTCTCTGGGAAAATGATTTTATTACTAACATTGGTCTTTAAAAACAATTACTAGAAAGAAAGGCATCAAGAAAATGATGACCATGAAAATAAACTAACCCCTGACAGCGCCAAGTCTCTGGCTCAGTCCTCTGATGATTAAGGTTGTCGTCTCTCCATATCAACAGAAAACATCTAGCATGCTTGAATGAGGCTCTTTTAAGGAAAACAAATTATGGGCCATGAAATCTATCCATTCCCACTTCTCAATGGAGAAAGAAGCAAGGATCTATCCAATATTAAATAAGAGTGCGCACGCATACACACACACACACACACACACATTCACACACACACACACACACATTCACACATGTGCCAAGCTTTTAATGGAAGAGCTGTGAGTACAAGCTGATTAATTTTTAGGAGAATAACAATGAAAAATCACAACCACCCAAAGCAAAACTCATTCTGTATTGAGAAAAATGCATTCTTTCTCAGATTTTTCAAGAATTCTAATTATCTCTAGAGTCCTATGCCCACTAGGAGCTTTTTCTAAGTAATTAAGACATCATAATAGAATAGCTATATTATTCCTTAGTCAGCCCCTTTAATGTGTTAATTCATGAATATCATATTTTGGCAAGCCTAAGTAATTCACTTTATAGATACCTAGACGGTGGCCATCAGTCATGAGCAAAAGTGGAAATCTATACAATTATGCATCATTGGCATATATGAGCTGAAGGAAAGACTTTTGAATTGGGTCTTGCCATGTCCATCAGAGCTACCTATAGCCTATGCTTAAAGGAGCTTGATTCTCTTGAGGGGTGCCTTATCCATGGCAGATGCTCCAAACTCAGAGAAGCATGAACCTAGTAGTCCCATTAGTCTCTCCAGGCCTCGTTCTCATCAGTAAAATGGTAAATTGTTTATTTTCTAAGACAAAACCTCCCTTGATATAATGAAGAATCTAAATGCTAGGATATAGTGCTCAAATTCCTTGCTATCTATCTATCTGTCTGTCTGTCTGTCTATCTATCTATCTATCTATCTATCTACCTACCTACCTACCTACCTATTTTCAGGATCAAGTCCAGGGTTTTGTGCATGCTAGGCAAATGCTCTACTTCTGAGCTACACACTCAGCCCTTCCTTATTCTTTAAAAGTGTCTCTCAGAGACACCACATTATTTTGTAGGTCATATAAAATTAAAAGTAATCTGTCAGGCTGGAGATGGCCCAGCAGCGAAGAACACTGTCTGATCTTCCAGTGGACTCAAATTTGACCCCCAGCACCCACATGGTGGCTCACAACCATCTGTAACTCCAGTTCCAGGGAGATCTGAAGCCTTCTGGCTTCCTCGGGACACATGTGGTACGCAGACATGCATGCGGACAAAAATCTCATAACACATCAAAAATAATAAAATAATTTTAAAAATTAAAAATTGGGTTGGAGGCTTTGAGAAACCAGACCAAAGTTGAAAAATATGGATATATAATTAGGTGGTAACTCGTATCCTGACAGATGATTCCAGAGAAAAACCAAACCCTGCCATATGCTCTGCTTTCCGTGTGAGCCACGACAGACAGAGCTCTGTATAGACCCTGGAAAGCTATGTCTAGTCAGTGAGTATGCTCCACCCTATTTGTTGCCAAACTCCAAATGCTTAAAATAATTAACCGTTGTCATCTCTTTGGGAGACGTTGAAATGCATTCTAAAAGGAATCCTCTGCTCTGTCATCACTGGAGATAGCACCTGACCAAAATCCATCATAAAACAGGTCTGCTCCGCTCTGGAAGTCAATCCCTGCATACATGTTAAGGAATCTCTCTTTCCTGCAAGGACATTCCGATGGTTATACAAACAAGTGCTAAACATCAGCTTTTCAACTGTTAAAAAAATACACGAAGAAAAGGGCCTGGAGAGATGGGTTAGGGCTTAAGAGTGTTTACTGCTCTCCCAGAGGACCAGAGTGAGGTTCCTAGCACCTCTGTCAAGCAGTTCACAGCTGCCCCTAACTCCAGCTCCAGAAGATTTGATGCCCTCTTCTGGCCTCCTTGGGCATTGCACACATGTGGCGTACAAAGAGACACAGTCACATTAAGTAAAAACAAAAATAATAATTTTTTTTAAGGAAACACATATCTTAATAGCTTCATTATTCCACATCCCTAAGCAGTTGAGTCTCTGCTGGTCACTGAAAAAAAAAGTTTTACATCTTTGGTACCACATTTAAATAGGCTCTGATTTTATTGTTTAATGTCACAGATGGTATTCATCAATAAGGACGTTGTATGGAGTGTAATAAAATTTGGACCTCTGCTTTCCAAAAAAAAAAAAAGGAAATACATAGAAAAAGTAGTGTACATGAAATAAGTGTTAATAACTGTGTCAACTTGCTATTTTGTAATAATGTTTCCTAATTAGTTGTTTTCTTGAACATTAAGTATTAACTACATTCTGGATGTCTCTGATAAAAATATACACATATAAATGAGACATATCTCCTAATGCTGGAAACGTGAAAAAGCGTAATTGCTCTTATCCAAGGAGGACATCCTGGTTGGTACTGTGCCATCTCAGCTGGGCTGCCTGCTTCTATGCTCCCGAGAGTCCTCTTCCCCAAACAGTGCAAGTTTAATACATACCACATATCGGTTTTATGGAAAACTTGAGAAGCAGACATGAAAGAGCCACATTCCTGTTATATTGGAGATCCGGAGCAGGGGGTGATGCTGTGGAATAATGTATATAATCGTATATATGTGATTGCTCACCTGCTGATTCATCTGGTGGTGATGGGAATGGGTGCAACAGACAGGTCCACACTGACATCAGCTCCTGCTAGCTTCCTTCAGCATTTCTGACCCCGGTGTAGGTGTGCCTCAGGAATCGTGGCAAACTGCCTTCGCTTCACTGAAGTTGGATCCCTGGAACACAGTACAAGTTCTAACTCGTCTTCACAGGCACTAGTCAAGCCTAAACATGACCTTCCTTCTCACCTGCTATTTCCAAGTGCCTATTCTGAAGACAGACACACCAATCAGTTGTGGGATGTTTAACCAGCTAACTAGTTCCTTGCAATAAAACACACGTCCTAGCGGCTCTTTCAGAAATTCTTAGCCAAATGGATTTCAGTTGAGGCTCTTCAAAGATGAGCAGGAGTTCCATAGTACAGAAAACAGAAGGAAGACTTGAGGGGATGGAAAATAGCAGATACAAAGGCTGGAAGGTGGGAAAGAGCTTATGTGATGATGATACAGTGAACATCAAGTTTGCTGGAGAAGGTCCTTGGAGATGAAGCAGAAAGGGGACCGAGGTAGGAGTTAAGAACCATGCAGACCACACTAAGCTCAAATGAAGTCCTGTTAGGAGTCAGGATCCACAGAAAGGTATTAAGTAGATGCTGCATGGGGAAGATGTGTGTGTGGAGGGGTGCATGCATAAAATGATCTGATTTCTCTTTTAAAGGTAGCTCTGGCAGCTATGTGGAGGATAAAATTAGAAGACTAGACAAGCCCATAGCCAGGAGTTTGGCAAAATGCCCAATACAATATCAATTAGCAAAAAATAAAAGAGGTTGGAAGTTGGGAACATTCACCTGTCCTGTAGAATCGATAACTTCACTTCGTATATACAATTCTATGAGACATAAATTCAATCAACATGCAGATGTGGGGGATTGTCACTCTAAAACTATTCTTTTTTATTTGTGCTTAAATCACTCTGACTCTGAGTACCAGCTAGGAATCTTTACAGTTTAAAAAAAAAAGTCAAGAAAACCGACTACGTCAGACATGGTGGCATACATCCACAAACCCGGCAACTAGGAGGCTGAGGCAGGAGGATTGTGAGTTCCAGGTCAGCCTGGGCTACAGAGTGGTAGCCTGTTAGTTAGGACAGAAAAGGAGAGAAGAGAACAAAAGAGACAGGGGGGGAATGACTGTAACTCACCTAAACTGTAAAAGGAATTTAGTGCCAAGTTCAGAGGTTGGAGGGAATTACAATGCTGGTTTGATTTACAGGATTGTTCATTCATCAAAATTTGACAGTTTGTTTTGTTTTGGCTTCTCTGTCCTGCCTTCCAGGAAAACATTTTTAAAATATACAACAACAAAAACTATAATAAACATATATCCTAGGTCATTCACTCTGCTGTAACAAACTACCTTAGACTAAGTGATTTATACATTATAGGAATTTATTTCTCCCGATTTTGGAGGCTTAAGAAATCCAAGATAAAAGCACTAGTAACATGATCAAGGTTCTGGAAGGTTCCATGTCTGGTGTGGTTCTGAGTTCTAAGACAGTGACTGTACTCTGGCTGCTACGTCTTCACCTGGAGAAGAGGGGGAAGAGCAAAGGGGTAAAGGGGAGGGCTCCTACCCTAAGCCCTTTTACAAGGACCAATGCCATCCATGGGGACCTTATTCTCACTGGCTAAGCATCTCCCAGCATTCTTGTACTTTATACCATATTCTTGGTTGTTAAGTTCTGTTGCAAGATATTTGATTATGCAGTGTAAAGACATGTCACTGTGATTGGTAATAAAAAGCTGTGCAGGATTTGAGGGGGCAGAGAGGATGCTGGGAAGAAGAAGGCAGAGATGCCAGGGAGACGCCAGAGAAATGCCAGGGAGACACCAGGGATGCAGAGCAAGCAGCATGGGCTTTACAAAGTAAAGATAACCAAACCACGTAAAAGAACATAGATTAAAAGATATGGGTTAATTTAAGTTATAATAGCTAGTTAGAAACAAGCCTAAGCTATCAGCCAAGCTTCCATAATTAATAATAAGTCTCCATGTTGTGATTTGGGAGCTGACTGGTGGGACAGAGAACGACTGGTTACAAAGTTCCAAGATGCAAAGGGGGCATATACACTCAAACGACAGTGAAGAATCACGTGTGTTAAGGCACTTCCTCTATACTGGACTAGTTTAAAGCCCTTGAAATGTATTGATGAGGCTTCATCCTAAAGCAAAGGCTACTGGCAACTTTTAGTCTACACAATGTCTTGACTAGAAAATGAAAACATCTCTCCCTTCCGCCGCCCACACTACCCCCCCCCCAGCTGTCACTATGACTGTGATTTCACTCACGGACTCATCAGCTCTCATTCCTGTTCTGGGCGTGGTTTCAATGACAGTGAGATGATCTATAGATGACCACAGGCAACTAGGAGATCTGTGAACAGTACCTGCTATGTTTCTCCTCTGTATTGGTCCAGGTCTGGGTTTGAGATCTGCACTCATCCTTCAAGTGTGGCTATTTAGTCCAACATAGCAATATGGAAGATTTCTCTCGGTTCCAAAATTTCTTTATTCTTCCATTGTATTATCTATCTGTGCAGTCTCATGTCATGCGGAGGGATTATGTGTCATTTAAGATGTGGGTCGTGTCATATTATTTCATATAGCCCATGAAGCTAATTAAACAGTTCTTGCTAGCCTGAACTGAAGTCACGGGACCATACTACATGATGCCAGGAGGCTGAGATCTGTCCTGATGCTTCTTTCCATATTTTATTCATGTATTCAACCGTTGCTATTTGTAAGATGCACATTTATGATTCTTATATTTTCCTTATGAATTGAACATTTTATCATAATTCATTTTAACCTATCCTAGCCTCTTAACATGGTTAGCCATTTTCTAGCTGTTTATCCTCAACTACTTTAGCTTTTAAAGTGAAACTCTTGCAGATCGCATGCTGTAGGGCCTGGTTTTGCAAAGTTGAAGTGTCTAATTCATTAATAATTAACATTTGTACTCAAATGTTTAGGTTTACCTTTGTCACTATTTTCAGCTTCTTGATTGCTCCTTCATTTTTTGTTCTTTTATTCTCTGTTTTCTGATTTCTTTATATTTAGAGTTGTGTTGTGTTTGTATCTGTGCAGGTGCATACATATGCATGTGCATGATAGATGTGCTTGTTTGTTTGTATGCAGGTGCAGGTAGGTATATGCATGTGTGTAATGTATATAACTTGTTAGTGTGGGGGGGCATGTGTGTGTGCAGGTGCACATGTATGCATGTGTGTAGTCAGGCTAATGATTGATGCTCGGTGGCTAGGTATCTTCCTTCAGTCACTCCATACCTTCATTTTTTTGAGACAGGATCTCAGTGAACCTGGAGCTCGTAGAGTTGGCTAGCGGGCTGGCCAGTGGGTTCCAGGTCTCTGCCTGCCTCGGCCTCCCCACAAGGGCTGGGGTTAAATGGATGTGCCATGGTGCTCAGCCTTTTACCTGGGCTACGCCACACCAACACAGGTCCTCATGCTTATGTGGCAAGTACTTTATTGGCTGTGCCGTCTCACCAGCTCCCAGAGTTCTATTTTAGTTAATCTATTGATGCTTAACTATGCCTTCTTGTGATATTGTAACAGTTGCTACAGTGATTACATTACACTACACCCATCCAACTGCTGACTCAGAGGGTTATAATTCTACCCCTGTGCTTAAAGGGTAGAAGCTTTGCAACTTGTTCTCTTTATCCCATTACCCGCCCAATCTCCTTCTTTTATTCTATAGCTACAGAATACCCTCTTGATACACTGTAAACTGGCAGGAAGGTAACTTTTGCTTTAAACAGTTCTCTGTTTTTAAAGAAACCAAATCAGTAGACTGTTATTTGCCTACATCCTACCATTATAAGGGTTTACCCTTCTTTCCCGATAGCCAATTTTCTTTCTAGGTAACTTTCTTTATCTTAAAATGTTCCTTACTGTTTTGCTAATCTAATATTTTCAACATTTATTTATTCCGTTTGTGTGTATGGATGAGCAAATCTCTACCCATCCTTTTGATAGCTTCCTCTCCTCCACCTGCACCTTCAGGGCCAGCTCTACTGTGCTGCCCAGGCAAGGTGCAGGGCCCACTCTCCTGAGTGCTGCTGCTGGGGAGGGGCAGGGACAGCTTTCCTGCTCTCATGACCTCAGGGACCACTCCTGCCGCAGGCAGTGAGGGGCAAGGGAGCGGGAAGGGTATCTTTCCCTCACCCACACCACCACATGGCAGATGAGGGGGCTGTGTTCTCCTGGTGTCCCCAACCCCTCTGGCTCCTACAGTCCTTCCTCCCCCTCTTCTGTGGGGTTCCCTGAGCTCTGCCTAATGTTTGGCTGTGGGTCTCTGCATCTGCTCCCATCAGCTTCCAGAGAAAGCCTCGCCGATGATGATTTTTCTTTCTTTTAGTAGCTGTTTTGTAGATTTCTATAAACAGAACTGTGCTGCCGATGAATAAAGACAGTTTTATGTCTTTTCAACTCACATGTTTTTAATTTCTTTTCCTTATTGCTCTGACTAGACCCCTCTGTATGATCTCAAATGGGAGTGGTCACAATGTGACGTTCCTCACTTGAGGGTAAGGAATTCAGTATTTCCCTGTTAACTATGGAGTTGTTTGTAGAAGCTGTGTAGTTACCCTTATCAAATTGACAAAGTCAGGAACTCTTTCAGAACAACAGGCACCAGGAAGGGGCCAGGGTTAAACAAAGCCAAGCAGAGCTTCAAGGAACTGAGAACGTGACCCTTGTGCAAGTGGGTGGAGACACTGGCTAACAAGGAGTATCTGTTGGTAAAGTGGAAGGGGACTAGGCAGCATCTGCCATTCGACATCTGGTTAGGAGACCGCCATTAGCTGCCTTCCTGATGAGCCCAGGAAGTGAATGAGAGGGGACATAGAGGAGAGAGTCAGCAGAGAATGACCTGGCTTGTCTAGATGGGTGGGTTCTCAGCTCTACAAATGGCATTTGGAAACATTTGATCTAGTCACCACAAATATCATACAGTTAACCATGGTTTGAAAAATCCCTTTTTAAAAAAAGCCGAGCATTTAATTTAGCATGTGTTACAAAATATACCCGAAGTTACTTTAACTATGTTGCCTAGAGCTGGGAGATGGTAAGGGTGCTTGCCACCAACCCTATGGTCTCAGCTTAATCCCCAGGGTCCATACAGTTGAAGGAGAGAACTCCCTCCGTCAAGTTGTTCTCTGTCCTCATCACACATAACCAAGTAAACGGAGGTGGCCTGATGTGGTGGCACACCCCTTTCAGTCCTTGCACCTAGGAGACAGGTGGATCTCTGTAAGTTCAAGCCCTGCCTGGTTTACACAGTGAATTTCAGGATAGCCATGGGTGTATAGAGAGATCCTGTCTCCAAAATAGATAAATACATAAAAAAATAAATGTAAGTTAAAATACAGAAACTTTAAAAACCATGCTGCCTAAAATCTTTAAGGGACAAAGGAATGCATAAGTAAACAAAAAGCAACTATTTGTTGACCTAAGCACGTCAAGGCCATCACACAGGAGACGATCACTGTTCTAAAGATCTACTGGGCTCAAAAGGACAGGCAAGCAATAGATAGTGCTTCTCCCAAAGGATCACTGGGGTGCAAAGTATTTCCACTATTAATCCACTAAGTCACTGGCCCAAGAGTAGAGATTTGAGGTCACTTAGTCCAAGGTCCTACCTAAAGCCTCTGAAATCCCTTAGTGATAAGCTATGACAGTACTTATAAAGTCTAACAGAGACGTGGGCTTTACTATGTGTTTCATAATATAAGACTTACTCCTCCAGATAACATTGCAACCTAGGTACTTATCACATGCTGATTCTGTAGATGAGGAAGACTGTAGACAGAGGCGTGGACATCTACCCATCCTCTGCTGGAAACATTCTTGCCTAGCTGTTCCCCTCTGGAAAAGGCATGCCTTGTGGAAGTGAGCCCCATGGTTTTCCTCTGTGACAACTCCAGTGTATTTTAATTCAATCTGAGCTGTTTCTTCTCCCCAGATGTCAGGGATTCCCACTAAAGCCTCAGCATGTTCTTTCAGTCTGCTGCCCTCCCTGCGTGAAAGCAATGTTCTCCAGAAAGCATCCCCTGGCCTCATTCTAAAGGTTATTGCCTGAATCACAAATTTGCTTTTATCCTTTGCTTCCATAAAGGCCCCAATTACCACATTGCTGCTTCCTGGGGACCTGGAACTCTGGGCAGATAATAATTCAAGTCTCTTTAACAAGTAGACCGTGGTTCTGTTGTCCAGGGGACATCGCTCAATAAGCATGCTGTGTCTCAAACCTCCCCAATCTCCACTTATCTCTGAAACTAATTACTTGCTAACCACAGAGGCTGTGTAGCCATGCTAATTAGCTTCAGGATGGTGGCAAGCTACCACTCTCGGGAGAGAGTCCACCATGAGGAGGCAGAATCGGCAGCTTTTGGACATCGAGGTCAGCTCTTCTTTGAGACTAAGCCCCAGAAATCGTCAAAATAGCATGTAGCAGGGAGATGGACTTGGATGCAGATTCCTCCTAGTGCTGAGTGTGGCCATTAAATAACATTCAGAGAAATAAAGAGAAACAGAGGCTTGGAGGGTGCGCCACTAACATTTACCCCCACTTCTGAATAGCATTGTGTATGCTAATTTCCTGCCAGTTCACTGTCTCTAAGGAGAACTTGGCCCAAACGGATTAGCCAACATGCTCCCTGCATATGATAAAATTCTCCTCCATAAATAATGCTAACAACAGCACTGTTCATTTGTTCAACTTTAACATTTTCTTGGGAATGAGCATCATGAAGGCCATCAAGTTTCCCTCACAGAAAAGATCCAGGACAAAGGTTCTTGTTTTTTTCTGCAAACCAAGGTCAGTGTTGGGACTTTTTTTTTTTTTTTTTAATTCTCCCATTAGGTCTAGTTACAACTTTGCCCTTAGAAGAAAGGAGCTCTTTCACAAAAGACCTATCAGGAACAAGCTATTTCCAAGTAGGCGTTGAAAGGTCACCAAGATTTTCATTAGCGGTGAGCAACAATATGTTCTATGGATCCCAAGCTTCTCCATGGGAGGCTTCAGGAAGCAGTTTGGAATTCAGTAGTTTCTGGTTGCTGTAACGGTACCAACCCCATCGTAGTACCCACCTATGTTAGCCTCCGAGAACTTACTGCGAATTGTGCCCCTTCCACACTGCCCATGTCCTCCACGAACAAGGGACAGTGGTTTCTGCACAGATGGGAGAAGGACCGGTCACACAGAAGAGCTTCTGCTGCACTCTGGTGAAGCCTCCCAAAGGCCCATATGCTGAAGGCTTAGTCCCCAGCCCACAGCACTACCACAAAGTAGGGAAAACTTCAGGAGGTGTGGTGTGGTAGAAGGAAGGTAGATCATTGATGCAATGCCCTGGAGGGGAATATTGGTACCCTAGGCTCTGCACTTCTTTCTCTTTTGTCTTTGGCTTCCATAAGGTGAGCAACCTTCTCTGTCACGTGTTCCACCACCAGGATGGTGCAGCCTCAGCACAGACCTAAAGCAGCAGAGCCAACTCACCATGTCCTGAGAGCACTGACGCCGCAGTACAGACAAACCTTTCCTCCTTCTAAGTGGATTATTTCCAATATTTTGTTAGACTAACGGGATACTGATTTAGACAGTTCCCAAATCTCTTCAAAGCAAGAGCTGCTGAAGGTTTTCTTCAGGAGGTCTTCAAATACCTTTGCATTATACACCTTCCTGTGGAGGAAAATTCTCAGGGCAATGCATGAAGGGAAAGCTCTCAAATTTAGAGGAGTTGGGGCCTGAGCATTATGATTGGCGAGCATAGCCTTGAGTATATGAGTTACTATGCAACATCCACCTAGCACTTCATCAGCAGCATACCCTCGTGTACATGAAGTACAGAATGTTCTAAAGTGAATGGGAAGAGCAGCCAATGTCCTGACAATTCATCTCCGGACTCTTTTTTTTTTTTTTTTTTTTTTTTTTTTCTGTTCACTAAGCAGCCAAAACACACTGCAAAGGAGCAGCTGCAAAGATCATGTGGGAAGCTTTCGCCATCTTCAAATAATTTCTTATGCTCAGAAGAGGAACGTATTGGAGCAGGGAGAAGATGTGATGTTTCTCTTCAGTGTCAACCTGAAAGGCAGGAGACCTTTCTAGGCACACTGATGCTGCCTCCTGGCTGGTCCTTCTTTCTCTCCCCACCTCCATGTCCGCATTGCTCACTTAATTCTGACATATCATATTACCTTGGCCAGAAGAGTATTATTGATTCGCTGGCTATCACAGACACAAGTGCTACCCGGTGGACTCTGTTATTAAGGAAAAATAAGCAAGAAACTGGCCTCTTGTTAGATAATTCCAAGTTTTATTGATCTATCACTTCTATCTAAGGGTACAAATGCAGGAAAAATAAATCCTGAAAGGTAATTGAAGCCTGAAACCAAGAGCACGTTTCTGCATATCCATGAGCTGCTCAGGCCCTTCTCTGCAACACACGTGAGAAGAAAACATCACATTTTGGCAGATAAAAATTCCCAGGAGGCACATTCTCTCTCCTTCCCCTTTAAAAATAAAGAAAGCCAAAATCTAGCAGGGAGGGGAAAGATCCTCTCCTATACACAGGGTTTCCAGGACTTCTGACCAAGATACCGTTTCATTTGATCTTCGGTAGGCAAGAGCAGACAGAGCCACCCACTGCCCCCGACTGCCACTCTGCCCAATTTCCCGATGTTGATAGGCAAGGCTACCACACCCTCACTTGGAAGACAAGAGATAGACCCTGAAGGGAAGGTTAAGGTCACTGAAATATGGGTAGCCCAACAGCAGAAGGTGGAAGTGTCTGTCATTCCATTTCCTCAGCCAAAATGACCAACTGACACCGAGGGCCATGTGAGAGCAGGCTGGCACTCCAGTAAGCTGTAGGTGGAAATAAATAGGGAAGTC
>CABHPH010160733.1:0-59662 GCA_902168325.1 Peromyscus nudipes | reverse complement strand
GTTGTAGTGATGGGATGCCTCCCCTAGCAGCTGCACTTCCTGAATCACCAGGACTCGATGCTGTGGACTCTCAGACAAGGCCCCTCCCTCTGGGCTCTGCGCATGTTCTTCCTAGAGCGAGGACCTCTCCTCACCCCCAGCACCTTGGTTAAGTGGCTTGTGACCAGGTGAGGTAAAATTCTCTCCTTTTGTTTAAGTAATGTTTGCTAAAGCAAGCATTTAGTTGAACATCCTAATGGTTAGAGTATTTAGAAGAACAGCTCTGTGGATTCTTAGCAATCATTCTCTCTCTGATTGGCTTCTAGGGGCTTCAGACACCAGGACTCCATAGCTGCATCTACTTACCAAGGCTGGTTCTTCTTCCTTGAGGCTATGTTCTCTCAAGAGGTTCCCTTAACTGTCACACACAATGGCTGCTGTAACATCATCCTGCAGGTGACCAGATAAACTTGAACACCAGCATTAGCTAGAGATCAGGTAGAACATGGCTTCCTCCCATCCACAAGTAAGGAAAGCCTTCCCAAATCCTCAGAAATGATGTCCCATGATGCCATGAGGCTCTAGGCTAGGAAGCCAACACACAAGCTGATCTTCTCCAATTTCTTTGCTTCATCTGACCCAACACGCCTACAAACTGCCGAGAGGCTGTGTGTTTCTATTTTCCGAAAGGTGCCTCAAAGTTTTGAGTGAGTAATTCAAAAAATTTTCAACACCACTAAAGGGAAGGATGGAATCGGGGTAATTGGTAGGAACTTCAAGCTTCTCTGTGGGCTTCCATTCTTCTACTGGTCAGGCTGGCCTGCCCATGGGAGCCACTCGGGAAACATCCAAACGAACACAAAAAACCAAGCTGTTTCATTTCTCTGCCACGAAAGAGGTCAAGGAGCGAGGGAGAGAAGGGGCAGGATTTTTGCTTCTGCACTTGTCAGGTGCTGAATCCAAGGCCCCATTCTCAGATCTACCTCACGAGAGACCAATATTTCCCCTGCAGCATCTTCATGTCTTGGTTAACATGGGGGAGTCCGCAGAACAGTTCTAGGTGACTTAAGGGAGGAAAAAAAAAACCTGAAAATGTTTTTTTGTGATTTTCATACTTTAACTTTACGGTCAAATAGAAAGCAAATATTTTATATTACCCAAAATTTTAGATTTCAAAAGTACATTTTAGCATTTATCACACTGATACAAGGCTTGCAAGATGTGTGGATAGTAGGAATTTTTTCTTCTATTTTACAGAGAATTTATTTCTGTATGGCACAGAGCACCACTTCCGGAACCATTCACACACTAACTCTTTTACTCACTCATCATTCACCCACCCGTCCGCCCACCCCCCAACCCCACCCATCCTTTGTCACTTCCATCTTCAACTTGAACGACAGCCATCTTTTTGTCTTTGTGCTAAAGGGACATGCGGAACTCAAAGTGAGCAGGATGAGGGGAAAGCTTCTGTTTCCTTTCCTGGGATTGTCCCTTCTGGCGTGGTCAGGACCCCACTAAAGAAACAGAAGCAGGGTAACACAGGAGAGATTTACTGGGGGAGGCGACACTGAGATTTACTGGAAGGAATGGCTTATGTGACTGTGGGGACAAGGCACGTAGGTCCAGAATCCCATGGAGCAGCATCAGGACAAAGAAGCTGGACCTCTCAGGTACTAGCTGAAGCTCTGGGCCTTCAGGTAGACCTTTTAAGCTGTCCTCGAAGTCTTGCAGCAGAACACCAGACTATCCAGACACTCTCAGCTGCCTAAAATTTAGCTGAGTATGGTCTTCAATCACAGGTACAAATGCCTTGAAAGCAACGCCTGTCCTAGTGTCTGAATGAGTGACTGGAGCCGGGCTGACACATAGACCTGATTGTCACACCATCCGCAAGAACCTTACTCCCCTGAAACTCTTTACTGTGCTCATTCCACTTCAGCCATTCAAACTATGATCACACTTTGGAACACAATTCATATTTTAAGATCCGTAAACATAAAATCCTCTGTCTTTGAACTTTCCTACTCCCATGTCCATACCAAGAGTTCCTTCATGTCAGCTGTGTTCTTGACAACTGTTCCTTCTTTTCCCACATACTCAACTTGAGTCATACTCCATTGTCCTGGCCAGTGATGCTACAACAGGAGCATGCCCACTGTGACACTTCCTCTTGACCTGCCTGTCCTTCAATCTCACCACTGGGAAGTGTCCACAGGCCTCTCTTCCCCCCCTCTCTCTTTCTCTTGATATCCTAGAAAGGTGTCAATAAATCAGGGACTGATGCCACAATACATTTGTGTTCTTCATTGGAAGCCAGCCTCTCTTGCTTGTACTTGGCTTCTAGCTTCTCTCTGATGAATCCTTCTGTCTTTCCATGGCCTATGGCATCTCTTCACGTGTCAAGCCTCCAGCCATCATATCTCTGAGGCGCTCTAATGTCATACAGTCTGAGATCAGAAGATATGAGTTTTCCCTTCACTCCTTCTTTCTAAATCTTATTCCTGTGTCTTCCCTGCCTGCTTTGCTTCCTGTCCACTGGCAGAACTGATCCCTTCATTCTAGCCCCTGAAAACAACCCTACCACTTATATTAACTATCCCCATTCTCCACTCTCTCCCAGAGTCCTCCTTCTCATCCTATCAATCCTCTATGTCCTTGAAGGTCTTTCTTCCTTTTTACATTTCTTTCCATCTTCAAAATTATAGGCAGAATTTTCTATCCTAAAAAGAAGTCCAATAGAACATAATTCTCCATGTTCCTGTTCCTACTGAAGCTCTATTCTTTTGTCAGATATCCTTGGAGGCCAATCTATCCACTTTCATCTGCCCCTGGCCCCTTGATTCTCCCTGGAAACACAGCATTGCCTTGAGTGTGGTGAGCCACCAGTCAGCCAGCCCAATAGCTTTGTCCTGGTTAGGTTTTTGTCAACTTGACACAAACTGCAGTCACATAGGAAGAGGGACCTCAGTTGAGAAAATGCCTCAATAAGCTGTCCTGGAGACAGCTCCCAGAGCCTTTTCTTGATTGAGAATTCATAGAGGGTCTAGCCCACTGGGGTGGTGGCACCCCTAGGTAGGTGGTCCTAGGTGGTATAAGAAAGCAGGCTGAGAACAAGCCATGGAGAGCAAGCCAGTAGGCAGCATCCCTCCACGGCCTCTGTTTCAGTTCCAGACTCCGGTTTCTTACCTCAAGTTTCAGCCCTGACTTACCTTCATGAAGGATTATACACTGTAAGATGAAATAAACCCTTTCCTCTTCAAGTTGCCTTTGGTCATGGTATTAGGCACAGCAATGGAAACCACACCAAGACAGGCTTTCTCTAGCAACTGATGACTGACCAATCTGCCCTTGATTCCTAGTTCTTCCTTGACTCTCTTGACCACTACTTGTCTTTCTCCTCTTAGGAGCAATTCCCTTTATAGAGCAGTGACAAATTACATGCTCACTCATCTTTCAAATGGGGTACTCACATTGCAGGGGCTTCCCCTGTACACTGTAGAAAGATGGAGATAAAAAAACAACCAGGGTGTGTGCAACTGGAAAAATCATTTAAAAAATAACTGCAAGGATACTTTGTGTAGAAAGCAAAATTGGCTGAGAGACTTAACATGAAACCACAAGCCTTCCAAGGATACCACATATGTAGTGAACGCTGTAAACTGGTGGTTCTCAACCTTCCTGACACTGTGACCCTTTAATACAGTTCCTCATGTTGTGCTGACCCCCAGCCATAAAATGTTTTTCATTGCTACTTCAGAACTGTAATTTTGCTCCTGTTACAAATTGTAATGTAAATATCTGTGTTTTCTGGTGGTCTTTCGGAGGTCGTGACCCACCAGTTGAACCGCCATACCCTCCAAACCCCAGATGTATGTCTTCACTGTCTTTGGTTGGCAGAAGCATCTCAGTGGGAAAGTTTCACAAGCACTGCAAATGTCATTTTGCCATCATTGCAAGTCTACGACAGAGGCAAACTACTCAGTTTTCCGGGAGAGGAAGCAGGATGTAAGGTGGATTCTTAGACTAACATGGGGTTTAGTTACCTAGTGTTGTATAAAATCCACAGCACACTCAGTGACATGAAATGGTGACCCATTTTATTATTTCCAATGATCACATGAGTGGACTAGGGCTCAGCTGGACAATTCTCTGGCAGACATCCCTTGGGATTTATCACAAGGCTGCATCAGATGGTGGCTGAGGCTGGAATGTCTTTGATGGCTCACATGCACATCTAACACCTGACTGGGGACAAGCTAAAAGGTTGGGCTCAGCTGTGTTGCAGGGGTGTCTGGGTCTCTCCCCATGTAGTCTCCAGACCTCTCTCTCTGTATGTGTAGGGTACTGGGATCTTATAGGGTGTCTGAGAACTCCCTAAAGAGCAAATGCCCGCTTAGGGCTTAAACCCACCACTCCCAACACATTCTGTTGCTTAGTGCAAACCACAGGCCCGGATCAGGTTCAAAGGATGGGAAACATATTCCCCAAGAGATGACCAATGTGAGCAGCTGCTGTACTTGTCTGAGAAAAGAAGCTGGAATTCAATGAGGCAGTGTGGACGGGTATGGCATGGCTGTATGAACATGCGTGAGGGTAGTGCACTTGGCCTTATGATCACAAGTGGAGGTAAGAGGTTGACACTGGGGTGTCTTTTTCAATCCCTTCTCTACCTTTTTTTTTGAGATAGTGAGAAGCAAGGAAATGTGACCCATTTCTCGAGTAAAAGACAATCCATGTATGTCAGTGGCAACTCCAAGATTGTTGGACTTGTCAGAAAAGACCATTACAGTGACTCTTATACTTGTGTTCAGTCAGTTTGTGTTACTTAAATTTACATCACTGTGACCAACACCTGACCCAAAAAAAAAAAAAAAAAAAAAAAGGGAAGGGGGGGGGGGGGAGGGAGGGAGGGAAGGAGGAAGGGCTTATTTTGTGTTAGGAAGCAGAGCATACAGGCTAGAACCGTGGGCGGGTCTAACTTCCAAAGATCCTCCCTTAGGGACCTGCTTTTTCTATCTGGACTCTACGTTCTACAGCCTTCAAAATATCACCAACAGGGAAGAAAAATCCTAAAACTGAACCTGTGGGGGAGATTTCAGGTTCAAGTCATGGCATGGGTTTAAAAATTACTTATTTATTTACACTCATTATGTGTATTGTAGCATAACAAAATATTCACCAATAAAGAAAGGGGAATGATAAGGGTTTGTAATTCCTAAAACAAAAAAGAATCATTGGTAAAAAAAAAAAAATGTATATGTTTGTCCCATTGTTCTTCAAGAAAATGTAAACTGAAATTGTGATATCAATTCTTGCCAATTACTCACAGAACTTTGATAATAGTCAATTCTAACTGAGAAGATAGGAAAAGAGGGCCTTCATTCAAATGCCACATGCAAAAATCAGCTGATTTGAAACTAAACTGTGAAACAGTCCAACTGGTTTGGAAGGCTCTTGGTAATATGTACCAGGAGCTATGAAATATTCATATTAAATGTAGTAGTACCAATTTAAGACATAAGCTTAATTTACATAAGTTTTTCATTGTTGTTCATCATCAAGTGATATAATAGGAAAAATAATCTTAAAGGAAATGCTGAATAGCTAACCTAGAGTTATTGAGTAAATTGGGGCTCACTTACACTGTAGAAAATTGTACAGCCATTGAAATATGGTTATGAACACTATGGAGCAATGCTGATAAGTATAAATGAATTAAGAGGTCAATAATGGTATATACCTACTACAACAGCAACTTTCTAAAATGCATTTCAAAAATAAGTCAAAAGGAGATAGTAATTATTTGAGGGAGCTAGTGTTATGAGTGATTCCACCTTCCTCATCTTTTTAAAAATTATTTATTTTTATTTCATATGCATTGGTGGTTTGCCTACATGTATGTCTATGTGAGAGTGTTAGATTCCATGGAACTGGAGTTACAGGCAGTTGTGAGCCACCATGTGGGTGCTGGGAATTGAACCCAGGTCTTCTGGAAGAGCAGCCAGTGCTCTTAATTGCTGAGCCATCTCTCCAGCTCCCATTACCCCTCCCACATCTTAAACCATAACGTGTCATTTTGGGGGGGAAAAAAAAGGTCTAGACAAGAGTTTATAAAGGTCTGGGCTTGGACCAGGAGTCCTGAGGAAAGCATTGATTGAGAGGAAGGTGTCAAACAATAGTGCCTGGGCTTTGACTGTGAGAGAGAGAGGAGTGAAAGATGTATGTTCGGTGACTTTAGTCTTTTGTAGCTGGGGAGACCTCAGTTAGGGGTAAGAAGAACAAGAAAGAGGGACAAAAGAGCTGAGTTGAGGAGCCAAAGAAACAATAGCTCAGGGGGGGTTGAGTCTTTACTGTGCAACATGAGGACCTGAGTACAGACCCCCAGCACACACTTCCAAGAGCTGGTTATGATGGCATCCCTCTGCAACCCTTGGGCTGGGAGACAGAGACAAGCAGAACCCAGGGCCTTGCTGGCCAGCCCTGATCTAATTGAAACAGGGAACTTTAGGCTATTAGTTATTCAACTTGTGTGAAGAATTAGCAAGACGTGATATCACAATCACAGTTTACATTTTCTTCAAGAACAGTGAGACAAAGGTATACATTGGTCTATCAATTACACTTTTTATTTTAGGAATTGCAAACCCATATCATTCCCCTTTCATTTTTGGTGGACATTTTGTTATGCTACAATACACATCATGAGTATAAATAAATAATTTTTAAACCTGTGTTATGACTTGTTATGACTATGAAATCTCCTCCACAGGCTCATTTAGGCTGTAGAACCTTAGAGAGGTAGAGTCTAGACAGAAAAAGTAGGGCCTGAATGGGGGGCCTTTGGAAGTTAGACCTGTCCATGATTCTAGACTGCATACTCTGCTTCCTAGTCCAAAATAAGTTCTCCCTCCCTTCAGTAGTTTTGTCAGGTGTTGGGCACAGGGGTGTAAACGTAAGTAATCCAAACTAATTGAATACAAGTATAAGAGTTACTGTAATGTTCTTTCTGACATGTCCAATAACTACGCTATCTTGGAGTTGCCACAGACATATTTGGATTTATCTGAGAAATGGGTCCCATTTTCTTGCTGATTTGTAAATCAAGAAACCTCCAGTGGTTAACTACTGCAGTCCCAAGAGAGCTCACATTCATCGATCCCCTTGAGAATTAAAGCAGTCTTGTGAGAAAGTCACCAGCCTCACTTAGTGACCCGACAAGCTTGCTAATGTCCCACTCCCTCTCAGCACTGCTACACTGGGAGTTAGATTCAAGCAAGAGTTTTAGAGGAGACACATCACAGCCACTGCTTCATGGCATGGTCAGTGTAGAGCTTAAAGTTTACTGGTGTTATTCTTGGCTGTTTTAGTTTGGGTTTAACTCTAGTTTGGTGGGTTCCATGAGTAGAGTAGGCTCCTGAAGCAGTTCTAGACCTGGTGGTCATCATGGTAGATGCCACACATTTCCAAAGGTAATGGGACTTTCCTGTGCTTGTGTGAACAAGGTCAGTCTAATTTTGATGCCTGGTACAGGTTGGAGACTCTGGTCCCTTCTTGATCAAACACCATGGCAGTATCATTGACATCCCATGTTCTGATATGAGCACATGAACTTTGATGAGAGCACAAGAAGCTGGGAGCCACCCTAGTTTCCTCAGCCACACAGGTTGCTCACCACTTGGTGACCCTGAGAAAATGAGCCTTGCAAAAGGTCCCAAGAGAGCAGTGCTGTGGAGCTTCCCACTGGAAGTCCATTCATGAACTATTTTTTTCACTGGTGAGCTCACCATATAGATGAAGATGTAAATATATATAGTTCAGACATTCAATATTCAGCCCACTCCAAAATAATGACTGTGTTAGTCAACCATTGGGAACCACGGGACTAAAAAAATAATGTGTAAAATTTATATGTGTACCCACATGGTACTGGGTCTCACAGCTGGCCCCATGCTTAGTCATCTCCACAGTCTCTTCTTTTATCGTTACACAAATCACTCATGTTGATGCATGACAGAAGGCTGACTCACTTAAAGAGGCTTCCTCAGCAACATCTTGACCTTCTTTGAGGACACAGAATATTAAATTCAATGCTACATCATTTGGAAGTCATGAAATCCTGTTCTAACACCGATTAACCTTTTCTGGGACAACAAAAACTCAGTTCGTCTGTCTGAGAAGCAACATCCTGAGTTGGAAAATTAGGCTGTTCCACAGGAGACATGGCTGAGACGATGTAGCTCTCGGTTGTGGCTCTGAGTCTTCTACATGTGGTTAAGGAGAGAGGATTGGCTTCTCGCTGCTTCTCCCTCATCTTTTCTTCCTTGAGAAACAACATAAATAGAAACTTCTCTTGAACCAAAACTCCTTGAAATCAGTATTACTGAAGAGTTATTAGCTTCTTGGAGACTAGCAGAGACATTTTTGACTGGACCAGAAAATCCAATGCTGGGTGAGAGTGAGGATTTCAAACTTTGGGAGGTCAGACTGTAGAACAACGAATACAAATTGCTGGAAAACTGGAGAGGAAGAACACTAGACAGTGTGTGTCCTCTGCTGTCTCCGTGTGCTATGGAAACCGCAAGCAAAAATCTTCATTGTGCAGAGGCATCACCCAGTGTTGGAAGAATTTGCCACTTCCACGGGTGGAAGATAAGCACACTCTTGTAACTTTGGCATTCTTCCTATAGGATGCTGGTAAATGATATATTCATTACTTTCAGGTCACTGTGACCTAAATCAGACAAAAACAACCAAAGGGAGGGAAGGTATAATTAATCAACACATCATAGAAGCCCTGAGGGCTGGAGCAGCCAAGCTCATGGTGACAAGAACCTATGGTAGAAGCTAGTCACATGCTGGAGGACCAGAAAAAACAGGGCTGGAACCAAGGCTGGGGCTCAGCTTCCAAGGTCCTCCTCTAGTGACTCACTTTTACCAGCTGGGTCTTACAAGCCTGGGTTCCAGTCTCCCGAAAGAGCTCACAAGCTGGAGAACAAATATTCAAAACACAGGCTGCCTTGGTTACGGTGACTATTGCTGTGATTAAACACCATGACCAAAGCAAGTTGGGGAGGACAGGGTTTATTAGGTTTATACTTTCATATCACTGTTCATCATTAAAGGAAGTCAGGACAGGAACTCAAACAGGGCAGGAACCTGGAGGTGGGCGCTGATGCCGAGGCCATGGAAGGGTGCCGCTTACTGGCTTGCTCCTCATGGCTTGCTCAGCCTGTTTTCTTATAGAACCCAGGACCACCCACCCAGGAATGGAAACTACCCACAATGGGCTGGGTCCTCCCCCATCAGTCACTAATTAGGAAAATGGCCTCCAGTCAGAACTTTTGGAGGCAATTTCTCACTTGAGGTTCCCTTTTTAAAGGTAACTCTAGTTTGTGTCAAGCCGACATAAAATCAGCCAGTACAACTGGCCCCTTGTCAGCTTGACACACAAACACGTCATCGTTAAACCACAACAGTCCCTTTCTTATTCTATCCTGATATCATAAATTAATCAACATTACAATACAGAAGTTCCAAAGTTTAAAAGTCTCACAGTCTTTAAAAATTCAAACACTTCAAAATCCAGTCTCTTTAAAACAGGCAGTTTCTTTTAAAATCCAAAGTCTTTTAAAATTCAAAGTCTCTCAACTGTGGGCTCCTGTCAAATAAAAAATAAATATTAAGTACTTTCTTAATTCAAGAAGGAAGAACCAGGGCGCAGCCACTGTCTGAACAAAGCAAAACCAAACTCCAAAAATGAAATAACCCAATGTTCAGTTATCTGGGATTCACTCATGATCTTCTGGGCTCCTCCACAGGGCTTGAGTTACATCTCTTGCCCTGCCCTCGGCGGCACACAAAGCTTCTCTTCTGGGCTCTGGTTGGCTCCACTCAGAGCTGCTCTTCTTGGTGGTCATTCCAGGGTACTGGTATCTCCAAAAAGGCTGGGGTCCCTTGCTACAACTGGGCTGAACTTTCACCAACAGCCTTTCCTGGGTTCTCTTCAGGGAGTCCAGCCCTGCCACACAGTGCCAAGCCTCAGCTGCTCTCCATGCCTTCATGCCTCCAAAACCAGTACTACCTAGGTGACTCTTACACTACCAAGTTCAACTGCCAGCACAAGGTATGACCTTGGCCACTTTTGGAATACAGTGTCTGTGTGCTGACACTGAGGAAACACTTCCCAGAGGATTTCACCTCAATATGCTGGTCTCTTCTGAATCACAGCCGATTCTTCAGCTGACATAGATTCTTCACACAAAAGTCACAACAGGATCTTTGCTTCCTTCTGAGGCCTCACAAGCCAGACCTCCTTCATATGCACTGCTCTTAGCATTATCTTCTAAACTCTACAAAACAGCTCACTGAGCTCTCAGCCCTCAGTGGCTTTTCTACCCTGTCCTAGTTAGGGTTTCAATTGCTGTGAAGAGACGCCATGACCACGGCAACTCTTGTAAAGGAAAACATTTAATTTGGTGGTTTACAGATTCAGAGGTTTTGTCCATTATCATCATGACAGAACATGGTGGCATGCAGACAGACAGGCAGACATGATGCTAAAGAAGGAGCTGAGAATCCTATACCTTGATCTGCAGGCAGCAGGAAGTGAACTGAGACACTGGGCATATCTTCAGCATATAAGACCTAAAAGCCTGCCCCCACAAAGACACACTTCCTTCTACAAGGTCACACTGACTCCAACAAAGCCACACCTCCTAATAGTGCCACTCCCTATGAGCTCATGGGGGCCAGTTATGTTCAAACTACCACATACCCCAAAGTTCCAAAGTTCTTTCACAATCCTTCCCAAATCAACATAGTCAGGTCTGTCACAGTAATACCCTACTCCTGGTACCAACTTGTCTTGGTTATGGTTGCTATTGCAGTGATAAAACACCATAACCAAAGCAATGGTGTTTCTCTTCTTGGGGAAGAAAGAGTTTTGGCTACACTTTCATATCACTATCCATCATTGGAGGAAGTCAGGACAAAAACTCAAGCAAGGCAGGAACCTGGAGGCAGGAGCTGTTGCAGAGACCCTGGAGGGGTGCTGCTTACTGGCTTGCTGATCATGACATGCTCAGCCTTCTTATAGAACCCAGGACCACCCACCCAGGAATGGAAACCACCCACAATGGGCTGGGCCCTCCCCCATGAATCACTGATTAAGAAAATGGCCTATGGCCAGATCTTATGGGATACATTTTCTCAATTGAGGTTCCCTCTTTAAAGGGAACTCTAATTTGTGTCATGCTGACATAAACTAGCCAGTGCACAGGCTGACGGGGGACATTTACAACTCCAACCATAGTGAATGGCGATGTAATATACTTATTCAGATCATTTTAATCACAACACCCATCTGCGTGGGACAGACAAATTAGGAAGGGAACTGAGGAGTTTCCCTAGTCTGTTCTCTCACACTCGAACATTGGTTTGCTCAGCCGCAAATCCTGTGAAAAGTCACGAGGTTCAAATTACATGATAAAGCTGAGGGCGCTTGATAAACTGTTAAAGCGTTGGGTCTTAATAAGGTGATGTTATTACAAAAGATGAAACCTGCATTTCTTTACACTGCCCATAACTGAGGCTTCAGATTCCTCCCATAGTAGCTGTGTCTATCTGTCTATCTGTCTTGCTATGCAGTTGGCCCTCTGTGTCCATGGTTTCTGCATTTATGGATTCAACCAATTGCAGGTTGAACCAATTGCAGGTTGAAAATTTGGAGAGGAGGGAGGTTGTATGTGTCTGGAGATATATAGACCTTTATTCTTGTTGATATTTGTGATATTTTATTAGGTTTTATATGCAATCTAGATCTCATTTATAGTCTATGACAAATGTTGTGGATTAAATGAAGACACTTTACGATTTTCTGTAAGGAACTTGAGCATCTGAGAAATTTTGCACCCACAGGTTCCTGACACTGTTCTTCCTCCAAGCTGGTCCTTTTTCAGCTGTCCTTCACTCAAGGAATGTTGCCAGCTTTCATCAAAATAAGCATACCAGAAAATGGAGTCACCATAGCCATCACCCTTTCTGTTGCCATGTGTAGTTAGGGTTTCTACTGCTGTGAAGAGACACCATGACCATGGAAACTCTTATAAAGGAAAGCATTTAATTGGGCTGGCTTACAGTTCAGAGGTTTAGTCCACTATCATCAGGGTGAGAAGTAAGGCATCATGCTGACAGACATGGTGCTGAAGAAGGAGCTGAGAGTTTTACATCTTGATCCACAGGCAGCAAAAGTAGAACTGTGTACCACACTGGGCATAGCTTGAGCATATGAGACCTCAAAGCCCACCTCCATAGTAACACACTCCTTCTAAAAAGGCCACACTTCCTAATAGTGCCACTCCCTATGGGTCAAGCTTTCAAATATGCAAGTCTATGGAGGCTATAACTACTCAAAACATCACATTCCGTTCTCTGGTCTCCATAGATTTGTAGCCATAACATAATGTAAAATGCATTTAGTCCAACTTCAAAAAACCCCATAGTCTATAACAGTCTCAAACTTGCTTAGAAGTTCAAAGGTCAAAGTCTCTTTTGAGATTCACACAATCTCTTAACTGCAATATCCTATAAAATAAAAATCAAAAGCAGATCACATACTTCCAACATATAATGGCACAGGATATGCATTGCCATCCCAAAATGGAGGAAAGGGAACATAGTGAGGAAATGCTGGGCCAAAGCAAGACCAAAAACCAGCTTGGCAAACTCCAAACTCTGCATCTCCATGTTTGATGTCAAAACACTCTTCAGATCTCCAAATCTGTTCAACTTTGTTGACTGTAACACACTTCTTTCTCTTGGGCTTGTTCCACTCCATGTTAGCAGCTTTCCTCGGCAGATATCTCACGACTCTGGCGTCTCTAACATCTTGGGGTCTCTAGACAACCCAGGCTTCACCTTCACAGCTTCACACGATGGCCTCTCCAGGCCTCCATTCAGGGACACCCCTGCCACACATCTGCCTCAGTGGCTTTCCTTAGTCACAGAAGGAGATTCTGCAACCCCTTTCTTCTATCCTTGACTCTAAAGTCAGAACCACGTGGCCAAAGCTGCCACTACACCATGTTATGTGGAGAGTCCTGCTTTAAATAGCACCAGGGTCTCCTCATATCCTTTGGGTTTTTTGTTTGTTTGTTTGTTTGTTTTGTTTTGTTTTTCAAGACAGGGTTTCTTTGTGTAGCTCTGGATGTCCTGGAACTCACTCTGTAGAGCAGGCCCCGTTTCTACCTGCACAGCCATCTCCATCCAACCGATCTCTAGTCTTGCCATGACTACACACAGCTTCTTTACAACATTCCTTACATCTTTGTTTAACTCTCCCCTTTCTGTCCACTTGTTTACCTGTCTCAACACAACCTTTTCAAAATTCAGATCTGGTCATGTCACTCTTAGAAAAAGAACACCAAAGACTTCACAAAGTAGTCACTACTCACGGGTCTCATCTGACCTCTAAGCATGATGTCCTTGTTCCTGTTTCCCAAATTTACTATATTCCTTCTTGCTGTCACCCTTGGCGCTTTTTAAAATTCTCTTTGTTGGTTCTACACCTGGGTATCTTAGGTTCCACATTCTTTTCCATTACATAACTGACTAGGGCAGATCCCTGTACCCCCACTCATCATTCATTTAGGCTTCAGAGCCCTTTCATTAATGTGGCTCCACAGTTTCTACTGGAAAGCCCTCTTCTCTACTAGACTATAAACTCCACGAGGGCAACAGCATGTGCATTTGCCTTTCCACTGTATCCCCAGTGCCTGACATATACCAAGTGCTGGATTTTGTTTTCATTGATTTGATGTAGGGTCCTGCTCTGTAGCCCAAGACTGACTGGCCCTGTGTGACATATACTGGCATCAAACTCATGGCATTTTGACTGACTCCACTTCTCAAGTGCTGGATTATAGACAGAAACCACCATACCTGACAATACTTTTAATAAATGAATGATGACATGGTTATTGATTATTTCTATTTCTTTCTTTTCAAAGGAGAATAAGATCCCAAGAAGGTAAATACATCAAATTCATCTTAATACTTGTCAGCATCGAGCACTGGCCTAACATAGAACAGATATTAAGCATTTGTTGAAGGAACAAATGAATTCCAAGATTGATGTATTATGGTGTAATAGAAATAGCACAGTTAGGCAGACATGACTGAATCCTCCTTCTTTTCTTCACCACTGGTGAAACTTGATTTCTTCACCCGAATCTCCCCTCACACATCCGTCATAACAAGGGAGCTAGTTTGCATAAAGACCTTGCACAGGACCTGAGAAGCAGTCATCCCACAAACTCTTATCCTTTCTCTGCCTCTGAGTTATGTGTCCCAGCTGTCCTGCTGTATTGGAGAACTTAGCAGTGAGTCTTGTCTTCTTCCTGTTGAGAAATGGAATCCTTTGGCCCTAAGACCAACATGTCTAGTATCCTTCTCCTTATCCCAGGAAGCTCGTTCATTGAGGCATTCCTTCCCGAGTTCATTCATTCACTAGATTGTTCATTCATCAAGAGCTCACCAAGCACTAAGCATTCGTTGGGTATTCTTGTGGTGTTCTCAGTAAACGTGTGAATAAATCTTCTAAATACTAGGGAAACTTGGTCAGGAGTCAGATAATATCACCCTGAAGACAGATGTAGGAATGAGAGGTAAGAAGGACTTGGTGGCTTTCCCAAAGAAGGGATGCTGAAGCTGAGAAGTGAAAGACAGGAAGGGTTTAACCCAATAAAGAAGGCATAGAAATTTCTGCTAGGTAGAAAAACCAACATGTATTGAGACCTGAAGCCAGAGAGGACTAGAATCCAAGAGAGAGCTGACCAGCTTATAGAGTAGGCAGATGCCTGGGTGGGTGGCTTTGGCTGGGGAGGTGCCCAAATGCCAGGTCCTCAAGCTTTTGCGGGCTTGTCGAGTGTCATTCACCTATTGTAGTGGGTCAGAGAGGGAGACCAAAGTGTGGAAGGAATGCCTGGAAAATTCAGTACAAACAAATGCAGAATTCAGTCAAGAGGCCAAGCCAGTTAGTGTAGTCAATGGAGAAATCATGTCCTCCGATCAGATGATGGAAGTTGAGAGTGGTTAGGAGTGAACTAGTTAAGACTAGAAGGAGGACTCATAAAAGGCTGGTCAGAAGACCAGTGCCATCAAAAGGTGCACACTTGTAGTCCCCATCGATGTGTCAACCACAAAAGGGAGTTAACATATCTAGTGTGGCTTGGACGAGCTTCCTGGAAACATCCCTTCAGCCTCAAATTTGTGAAAGTTAGTAAATATATTGACAAGCTTAGCCTGACTGAAAATGTTTTAATGTTCCAGGAAGGTTCAGACAGTCACACAGATCTAAGGAAGACACAGACTAGGATACAAAGAGAAGAGTTAATGATACCACTGACTGCCAAGATGAGATGTAAATGTTCTACACAATGGCATGTTAGGTGTGAGGGGTGAGTATTGGAGACATAGTGCTGATCAGAAAGGGGGGCCCTCCAGACACCTACAAGCAGGACAGCTGGGCTCCCAGGAAGGATCTGATAGCAGCACCAAAGGGCAAGTGGATGGCCAGTTGCTGCAGGGCACTAAAGACTATTTCCTCGACCCATAAGCTATAACTGAAATCTCCCTATAGTATGCCAGACCAGACCCAAGATAAACCTAGAACTGAGTCAAGTTCAAAGCCGGGGGCAGGCTTCTTTACTGGTCTCCAACAATCATTTCAGAAACATGTAGTGCAAAACTTAAAGCTTCTTTGCAAATCCAATAGTTAACAAATAAAGGAATACTGCTGTAGCTGCAGAGGGGGTGGGATGGGCTATTCAGCTCCACCCATTTAAGCTGAGAGAAGTCTGTGGAGTGTCTTTGTCTCCTCTAGGGAAGGGGTGGAGTGGGGAGACACACATAACCTTTCTTTCAGTCCTTTCCATACCTGAAGGAGACTCCGAGAAATCCACATTAGCAAACTTTTACCTGGAATCATTTGCATTCAACCCTGGCCAAGAAAAAAGTTAATTATGCGTATTGAGTCATATAAAGGATTTTGGCAATATTGGCCACACCTACAGCCAGACCAGAAAGTCAAAAATTTCCATGATAGTGATCAGACTTAAAGATAGATAAGAAAGAAAAATAGATTGCTCACATTTTTCCTGGCATAAAAATATGGAGTAGGGTTACGCAATGGCAGCTAACATGTGAACAAGTATGGCCTCAGGCTTTGACTCCACATAAAGATTACCATTGAGACAAAATGTTCTGGGCTATTGCTGATCTGAAGCTATGCTATCGTGAGTTAGTATTGCAGGAAATTCTCCACACAAACCACAAAGCACGTACACTGAGCCCTCACTTCTAACAAAGATGCTTACCGCTGGGCTAAATCTTCATCATGCCCCGTGAATAACAGCTATAAAAATGGAAGGAAAGGTGTTGGGAAAGGCTGCCCATTTATTTTGGTAGGAACACAAATTGGTCTAACACTATTTTTTAGAACAATTCAGCAATATAATCATTATTTTAATTATTCATGATCTCCAACCCATCACTGCCACTACTAGGAATTGACTTTGTGGAAATAGTCAACAAGCGTACACATACATTGATAGACAAGGCTTTTTGCAGCATGGTTTTTAATAGCAAAAAGGGAAAAAATGGAGATATCAACGGAGCCATTAGGAGAGAGCCTGACAAATATGTTATGAGCTGTGCTCGAGAAGGAAACAAGGAGGAAGTAAAACTACTCATATGGGCAGAGAAGGAATTATCAACGTAGAAAACAAAATGTCTCAGGTGACGCGTCCGGCACAATTCCATTTGTATGTGAAAAGCTCAAGCTGTGTGCATCCAAATGACTCACACCAACAGCTGACTTAGAAAGAGACCCATGAACATCACATTGTAAGTGTTCCCTTTGGAAACAGATTGCAAGAACCTAAAAAGCCTTCACTTTTGATTTAATATCCTTATCTTTTCTTACTGAAATATCTTCAGGAAGGATAGAGTGGGTGTGAAAAGGCAAAGCGATGACATCCTCTGGACCTGCTGTCACTTCGGGATGACTCTGTCATCTGTGTCTCTGTGCTGTGTCACAAGCACAAGCACCCTGTGATCTGTCTGAGATTCCTCCCAGCCTCCAAAACTATGCCTGCCACGCTGCCCCCAAGACTCCCTTTGCTGCTTTATCCCCTTGGAATGATGGCCTGCTTTTAGGATCCCTGAGGTGGAGAACAAGGCTTGCCATGTGGGGTCCCTGGGCATTTAAAACTGAGTTTCAGTAACCAAAGATTAAGGCTTCTGTTAGGAAGCTAAACATGCACATGTGTTAAGCAAATATCAGAACAAAGCCTGGGATGAGTACAAAGCCCTCAACTCTCAGACAAGCTGTAAGACCCAGCTGACTGGTGTGGGACCCTCTGAGGTGACCCTGTAATCTGGTTCTGGTGACAGCCTTTTACCAAGAAGTCTTCATTTCATTTGAGACATGGCTATAGGCAATCACAGGTTTTCATTCCAGCCTTAATTACCATTTAAATCCTCAAATCACACATGATTCTTCACACAGGTTTTGCTGGTGGTAGTGGTGGTGGTGGTGGTGGTGGTGGTGGTGGTGTGTGTGTGTATAGGTTACAGAATGGGTAAAAAGGAGCTGGGAATTGATATAAATAGAGCCCCCTGCAGGTAGCTGGACATTAAGGAACCTATTGCAGAGAGCTTCTGCACACACAGACCTACTAAGACAAAGCAAGATGAAGGATGTGTGATGAGGTGTGAGACTGTTTCCAGATAGAGGAATGAGCCTAGAGACAGATGGACTGATGGCAATTCCAGAGGGTCTCACTGAACAGTGGGACCCATGCTGAGCTGAAGCCCCATGGGCGGTCAGGTGACAGGTCAGTGGGGCTGCTGTAGTTGTACTGTTATATGTCCTTTCCTGTGGTGCTGTGGGATGTTCTGTATGGCAAATGTGTTGCTAATAAAACACTGATTGGCCAGTGGCTAGGCAGGAAGTATAGGCGGGACTAACAGAGAGAATTAAAAGAACAGGAAGGCGGAGGGAGTCACTGCCTGCCAGCCACCGCCAGGACAAGCAGCCTGTAAAGATGCCGGTAAGCCACGAGCCATGTGGCAAAGTATAGATTTATAAAAATGGATTAATTTAAGATATAAGGACGGTTAGCAAGAAGCCTGCCACGGCCATAAAGTTTGTAAACAATATAAATCTCTGTGTTTACTTGGTTGGGTCTGAGTGGCTGTGGGACTGGCAGGTGAAAGAGATTTATCCTCACCGTGGGCCAGGCAGGAAAACTCTAGCCACACTGTGGGGTTCAGATGCAGTTATTATTCTCTTCCTCATTGGTCTGTTGTGTTTGAGAACTTCTTGGGCCTGACTATTCTGATATGGCTTTACTCTACTTACACATCCCCAACCTACCTAAGAAGCTCCTAAGTGGTACCCTTTGACTTGCCTGAGTAAGTCTGATCAGTCCAACCCTCGTGGCTTGTGCTAGCTCCGTACATCCCATACATGAGGATGTAGACTCACCTTTCTCGTGTGTTTGTACTCAGACTCAGCCGTTGCTTTGTGAAATGGAGTCACCCGGGACAAGGGACAGCTGGAAAGGTACAGCTTCACACAGTGTGGCATCACCCAGGACAGGCACAGCCTGGTCCCCACAGCAGGTCGTTGCAGAAAGAGCTCCTTGGCTTCCTGTCCTTTTTCTCTTCCACCTGTCTCAAAGCCAGAGCTTCTTTGGTTAACTGTCTCCCACATCCACTCTCAGACCATTGTTTTTTCCAGTGCCTGCTGCTGGCACACAAGAGACTGTATCTCTGTCTTACATTTTGAGTTTTTAATCACAGTAACAGAAAAGTAACTAAAACATCAGTGCTCTATCATCAGGTGAACAATGACAAAATGCATCTCTGATTCTGACCTCTCCTACCATTATGGGGCTTCCCTCTTAGTTCTTTTTTTTTTTCATCTCTACTGTTTTTTGTTCTTGCAGAGTTCAATCTTCCTCACAATCAGCATTATCTTTGAAGTTCATCTGAATTTATTGATAGAGGAGGCAAGCCAGTGTAGGGGTCCAAAAATAACCATTCAGAGACTTATTGATTATAAATGCCTGGCCAATAGCTCAGGCTGGTTACTAGCTAACTCTGACATTTTAAACTAACCCATATTTCTTGTCTACCCTCTGCCATGTGATGGTTCCTTCTTTCAATATGGCACGTTCATCTTGCTTCTCTCTGTATCTGTGTCTGTCTGTCTGTCTGTCTGTCTGTCTCTCTCTCTCTCTCTCCTTCCAAGAGCCATCCTTCTTCCTCCCAGCATCTTCTGTCTGAATGTCCTGCCTATACCTCCTGCCTAGCTACCAGCCACTCAGCTCTTTTATTAAATCAATCAGAAGGCGCCTTGGCAAAGACACATCTTCACATTATACAAAAAAGGTTATTCCATAAGCCATGTCACATGTAGACAGGCTGGGACAGGCCTTCTGAACAATAGCCCTCCTGTGCTTGAGGTCTGTTTTTTAAGGGTCCATGTATCCCATCCTAGCCCTCTCCATTCCATCATTAAGAAAACAGCAGGTGCTAATTTAAACTTTGTCTCATGGGCTTTGGATTCGATTCTGAGAAGAGCCCCATCATAGTGTGTCCACTTTTCAAACAGCACATGTGATCTTAGACTGTAGGTCTCATTTTCAAATGTGACTTTTATGTTTATTTCATCAAACAAGTGGTTGTAATTCTAACAGTCTTAGTTTGGGCCACTATAACAAAATACTCTAAGCCAACTGAGTAAAACCCAACCAAATACCACAGGGTGGGTGGTTTAAACACAGACAGTTATTTCTCACGGTTCTGGAAGTCCAAGATAAAGCCTGGCAGTTTGGTTCCCTGAAAGCATTGTCTTCCTGACGTCCAGGGATCACTTTCTTATATTTCATATGGTAGAGAGAAAACAAGCTGTGGTTGTCTTCCTCTTGTCATTAAAAACACCGACCGGAGGATGGGGTTCCATCTTACCCACCTCATCTAAACCTAAAGCCTCCACCTCTAAATTCCATTATAGTAGAGCTTCAAGATTCCCTGTCTACATTTAGATACGACACATGGAGATTCAGTCCTCAATCTCAGCCTTTGTATCTATCAGCTTAAAACTTCAGTCTTCTTTTCTCATGAAAATAATCCAACGCTTGTCCCATGCTTGGTTCCATGTTTTCCGAGCTCAGGAAAACCAGGGAAGTGAAGAGATTGTAGGCATGCACTTGGATACCCTTTTGATGCCATGGAGGATGCCCACCCTTTGCAGGAAGTGGTGAACCAAGCTTGAGTCAAGGTGGCTGAGGATATCTCTGGAGATACATTTTACCACCCACAGACTGGTCCATGGACATTTCCCTAACACTTTGATCACACCCTGCAAAGTTTACTCATGGTCTATTGTGGTTTGAATGTAATAGCCCCCATAAGTTCATAAGGAGTGGCACTATTAGGAGATGTGGCTTTGTGGGAGTAGGTATGGCCTTATTAAGGAAGTATGTCACTGTGGAGGTGGGCTTTGAGGTCTCATATATGCTCAAGCCATGCCCAGTGCCCCAGAACAGTTCCTGTTGCCTGCAAGTCAAATTGTACAACTCTCAGATCCTTCTCCAGCACCACGTCTGCCTGCATGCCATCATGTCTCACTATGAAGATAATGGACTAAACCTCTGAAACTGTAAGCCACCCCAATTAAATGTTTTTCCTTTGTAAGAGTTGCTGTGGTCATGGTGTCTCTTCCCAGCAAACAGAACCCTAAGACACACTCCAAAACCCCTTCTTTCGAGTGAGTAAGCTTCCTGAATTGCTCTGTCTTGGGGCATACCCTGGTTGTAGAAGAAAAGCAGATAAAAACAAACACAAACTAATACTATAACCTACAACCCCTACTACCCTCAGTCTCCTGTACACAGTTATGTGTTTCCAAAGCACTTGCCCTCTGAAACCCCCCCCCAAAAGATTTGTATCATTGTTCATCATTCATTCTTCCTGTAGAACTCCCCAGAGTCAGAAATCCAGTTCGTTTTCTTCAGTGATATTTTCTATGTGCCTGAAAGAGGCATAAATTGTGGTATGGCCTCAAAAATTATTTGTGGGATTGAATTGGGGTTAGAGTTGGGACAGGGTTCAAGGCTTCCCTGAAGCCTCTGATTTGCCAAGCCTTTCATACTGATCGGCCTGGCATATTGGTGCCAGCTTGTTGGCCCTCTCCTAGGAGGCTGGTCTTGCTTCCTTCTGCTAACTACCCTAACACCAAGCCACTGTTTGTGTACAGTTCTTCACAGGCACGAAGACTTTTTTTTTGCCCTGGAACTGATGGCCAAGCTCAGGAAACCCAGCCCAGATGTGAAATTGTAGGCTTGGCAGCTGGCAGCTGCCAGCCAGGCACTGGAAGAAGCCACAAGCTCTTTTTAGCTATTCTCAGACATTCTTGGGTATGTCACAAAACTACCCTGAACCTTCTGGACATGCACTGTTTCACTTGACATGACTGGGAAGTGAATGGCCAAGTACCAGAGGCCACTTAGCATTGAACAAACATTTAGTCATGCCCATGTGTTCAGCACAGCCCTGCCAGGGAAGCAGGCACAAAGACTGGGCCAGGGGCCAGCTGGTCCACAAATGGTCCCCACATTTCTTCTTTCTGCCAGACAGAGGAGAGAAAAGTGTAAATTACACTTTGAGACTATAGAACAGCTAAAACCAGATGGGTGAGGGACAGCGCTAATATCACAGCAAAGGACGGTGGCATACCACCTCCTCCCCTATATGACTCTGTCTCTCGGCTGTTGAGTGTCTTCTCCTAGCCCACATGCCAGGCAACAGGACCCACAGCCACGGGTATGATTTGCACCAGCAGGGGCTTTGGGGATTTTCTCATTTACTGCTTTTCCTCACATGTCTCTGCTATGTCCTATTAGCAGACAAGTGACTTCTATAGCACGATGTCCTCTTGTACCCCAAGGCACTACTCTTCCTCGGTTTCTCCAGATCTATGTCCCCCTGAACATCTGCTATAGTTCCTCACATTGAATGAGTGCTCGGTAGACAGTGACCGAGGAGAGAAATCAGTAACTGAGTCAATGTTTGATCTTTTTGGTGCTATGCATATGGCCAAGGCTTTGCCCTCTATCTACCATATTTTACTATAGTAGTAAAATACTTAGCCAGATGACCACCCAGCTGATCGGTCCTCAATTCTCAGAGCAAATCTCCACAGTGACAATGTTAGACAATTCTTAAATAAGAGAGAGAGCAGTTCTGCTGCTGAGCATTGGCCCTCCAGAATGGGTGCTCCAGACTGGAGCTCCCTGGCCTGTCAAGGTGGGATCAAGTACTAAAGGAGCAGGTCTGAGATGGAGAAGGGGAGTTCTTCCCTTCTGAAGAGGCTCAGGGTCAGAGCTAGGCAGTGCTAGTCAAGTCCTTCCTAACTGCTACTGTGCCAGCAAGACACTAAGAAGTGAAATTATTTGAGTTATAGATACAGTTTATTTCTGGTAGACAGTATGGCAGTCAGAGATAACTCTCAGTCTTTGAGATTAAATCAGCCCAATTCCTACCCCTGCTTTTCCACTTACCAATTATATGACTTAGTTTTTAAAATGAAAGAGGAAGAGGAAATGAGTAAAAAATTAAAATAAGGGAAAATATAAAATACGAATTTGAAAGAAGAAAACAGTTTTGACAATTGTACTATGTGTGTTCAACCTCCAGAATCCACATAAAGGTGGAACAAGAGAATTGACTCCACAAAATTATCCTTTGATATCCCCATGCATATCATTACACACGCACACACACCACCACCACCACCTGAATAATCAATTGAATAATTTGTCTTGAAAAAGGAAAAAAAGGAAAGTTTATAAAATTTCAGAATTTACAAAGTAAAAAAAAATTACAAATAAGCTATGGTTAATTTATTATTCAAGAAAAATTAAAATATCTTTAGCATAGCCTAGGAGCCCAGTAATACCCTAGGATGTAGACCCTCCCATTCACTCATCACTTCACTGACTCACCCAGAACAACTTTTAGTTCAATAAGCTCTATTTGTAGAAGGTACCCTAAATAGGGATGGTGTTTGTCTTTTATGCCATATTTTATTCTACCTTTCTACATTTGGATATGCTTATATACACAAACACTTGTATCATGTTCCAATTACCTACAGCATTCAGGAAAATCTCACACAGTACAGATTCATGGCCTAGGAGCAATGAGGTAGGGTACACCACATAGCCTGAGTGTAGAGTGGGCTCTATACCATGGAGATTTATGTAAGTACAGTATGGGATGTTTCCACAAGGGCAAAATTGTGGAACAAAATTTTTCCATTCTCATTCCAAGAAATCTTTGAGATCTCCAGAATGCGGAGGATCTACTTTGTGTTCTCTTAAGACTAGAGTCTGAGGTCCCCTAGATAGCTTCAAGATGACAACTGGTCATTCGAAAGATCAAACATGGTTAAATAACTGTGACTCCCAGCTTAACCCCCAGCCTTCAGGGAGAAGAAAGGATCTGAAGATAGAGTTGATCACTAATGGCCAGGGATGTAACCAACCATGTCTACACAGCACAGCTTCCATAAAAACTCAAAGGGATGGGATTAGGATGCGCTTACTGATGGCTGAACACTCTGAGATACCTGCAGAGTGAGATGCTCTTTGAGGACATGGAGAGCCCATTCCTCCCACACATTCAGCCCTGTGTTCCTTGTCTATCTGGATATTCATCTGCATCCTTTTAAATACTCTTTATTATAATGAGTAAATGTAAGGAAAGCATTTCCCTGAGTTCCATAAGCCACTTCAGCAAGTTAATCAAACCTCCATTTGTAGTGGGTCAGTTGAGTATGGATCAGAACCTGGGACTTTTGACTGACATTTGAAGTAGAGAGCAGCCTTGTGACACTGAGCCCTTAGTGTTTCTGGTCTGTTGGTATCTCTAGGTATCAGAAGGGAAATGAATTTGAGGTGGTGTCCTCTGGAGAATTGCTTCCTGTGTGTGGGAAACCCTTCATATCTGTTGTCAGAAGTGTTGGGTGAGCAAGATGAGTGGGTAGAAAAACATTTCCCTGGCTCCATCAGCTCTAATCTCGTTAAAAAGTCTTGGTGTGCATATTTTCTTGAACCAGCTCTCAGCTTGATAACTACTAATGAGCAACAATTCACTGTGACTAAGTGGGAAGCCATTGGCTTCTGAGTAGAGAGGATATGATCTCTGTTAACAAAGGGATGTCTGTGGGGTTTCTCCCTCTCTTTGCTTCTACTGAGTAGAGAGGATATGATCTCTGTTAGCAAAGGGATGTCTGTGGGGTTTCTCCCTCTCTTTGCTTCTTCTGAGTAGAGAGGATATGGTCTCTGTTAGCAAAGGGATGTCTGTGGGGTTTCTCCCTCTCTCTGCTTCTACTGCATGAAAGGGAAATAGTAAGAAAGTCAGAAAGAGTGCCTCTTACCTGCAGGTCAGGCACACTAATCTTTTCAAGTCAGAGTGTTGTACGCTTAGAAACCCAGCTTCATGACTTGCTTTTTCTTTCTTTTTTTTTCAAGACAGTGGCAATTGTGGGTCAAGAAGCTCCTTGCTTAGTGTGAGTACTGGATATAGCTCAAACACTAATCATGTCCCTTTGAGTTTTGTTTCGAACTTTTTCAGTCTTGCCCTCCATGCCGTATGATTTCCCAGTGAGGCTGAACCAACATCAAATGCTTTGGAATTATATAATTAAGCATATTCAACCTTAATTACTGTTACTAATTTATCCAAATCTGCTAACATGATATTTGGTGAGAATCAGGCAAGAATAATGGCAGCCAAGTGGTTCTTTTCCACTGGTGCATTTCCTGGCTTACAAAAAGCTTGAAAGAATCTCAGCTGATTAGCAGCAGCCTGTGGACTACATGTTGGATCCCCTCAACTCGTGGTAATCTGGACTGTTCAGAAAGGGAAACAAGTACTCCATACACGTACACCTCTGACTCTTAGGCCACTGAGAACCCACAGGCATAAGTGTTGTCTCCTCGGCCCTTTACTGTTTGCTTCTGGCCAGCTACTGTTTGGGGGTTTGGTTTGTTATTATTTTTCCAAGATCTTAAAATACATATCAATAATTTATTTATTTGGTATATCTCAAATTTTTTTTTTCAGTGAAGGCACTTCCCCATTAGGACTCCCTTCTTTGTGTCCCATACATTTTTGTCCATTCAATTCTAGGAATTCTTAAATTTCCTTCACAATTTCTTCAGGTACCCTCTTCATCATCCATAGTGTATGGTTTAATATCCCTGTGCTTTCTGAAGTTTCTATTGCTGTTGATACCCAGCTTTATTCCACTGTGATCCAATAGAATGCAGGATAGTATTTCAATTTTCCCATTTGTTGAGGTTTTGGGTCCTAGTGTGTCATCAATTTTGGAGAAAGTTTCCACGGGCTACCAAGAACATGGATTCTCCCTAGTGTTCGGGGGAGTGTTGGGATTTTCTGGAGATGTCTGTTAGGTCCGTTTTATTGTGTCAGTTAATTCCCGTGTTTCTGTTTAGCTTCTGTCTAAATGAGTTGTCCATTGGTGGGAACGCGGTGCTGAAGTCACCCCATCCCTGTGCTGAGATTAAACTGTGCCTTTAATATACTGGTTTATTTGTCACCTCTACTGACCTTGTTCTATGGACTTTCTGCTGAGATGCTACTTCACTCTGGTTGACAATTCTGACTTGCCAATAAGCCAAGCTGGGGCCTCACAGCCACCTGTCCTCCCCGCCCCTACACACACACACACACACACACACACACCCCACCACCACCACACCCATCACACACACAGGAACACACACACAGGAACACACACACACACACACATACCACATACACATACCACACACACACATCACACACACACCACATACACACACACACACACACACACACCACACCACACCACAAACACACCACATACACACACACATATGGTGATATTGTGTTTCCTCAAAATATTGTGCACCCTAATAAACTTATCTGAGGGTCAGAGAACAGAACAGCCATAATATTAAACATAGAGGTTAGGCAGTGGTAGTACACGCCTTTAATCCTAGCATTCCAAAGACAGAGAGATCCACCTGGATCTCTGTGAGTTCAAAGCCACACTAGAAACAACCAGGCATGGTGACTCATGCCTTTAATCTCAGGAAGTGATGGCAGGAAGCAGAAAGGTATATAAGGTGTGAGGACCAGGAACTAGCCTCATTAAACTTTTAGGCTTTTAGCAACAGTTCAGCTGAGATTCATTCTGGATAAGGACTCAGAGGATTCCAGTCTGAGGAAACAAGATCAGCTGAGAAATTGGCAAGGTGAGGTTGACTGTGTCTTGTTCTGCTTCTCTGATCTTCCAGCTTTAACCCAATACCTGGCTCCGGGTTTGACTTTATTAATAAGACCTTCTAACAATTTGTGCTACACACACACACCACATACACACACACACCACCCACACACACACATCACATACACACACCACACACACATCACACACACACACACCACACACATGCACACACACACACTCACACACACACACCACATACCTCACACCCGCACCACCCCCCCCCACACACACACAGGAACACACACACAGGAACACACACACACACACACATACCACATACACATACCACACACACACATCACACACACACCACATACACACACACACACACACACGCTGGGGCCTCACAGCCACCTGTCCTCCCCGCCCCTACACACACACACACACACACACACACCACACACCACACACACACACACACACACACACACACACACACACATGCACAGCTGCTCTGCCTTCCTCCCTGGCTCCTATCTTTCCTCTCAGTTTTGATCCAGATTTTGGGGCTGTGGGGAGCAGCCCTTCCTAACTGGCTTGGAGGACTCCAACCTGGATAGGTCTCTTAACCATCACTTGGGAAAGTCTGTGACTTGTATTGGGGGAGGTTTATTCCTAGGAGACCAATTATTACGGCTGTGTGTGTGTGTGTGAAGGTATCCCATTATTAAGGTAAAATATCTGAGACTTCATAGGTTCTTTGTTATACCAAAGAGCAAGATTTAAAAAAAAAAAAAAAAAGGTAAAGAGGACAGAGGTGGGGGAGGAGTGTGGATTGACAGCCAGGTCGAGGGAGCCAAGGCACACTTACAAAGTAAATGATTATATAAACCAAATGGTAGGTGCTCTGATGAGCCCTACTCCTAAAGGGCCCATGCGATTCACACAAGGCGCTCAAGGCCTCCTGAGACGACTCTGGTTCAGCCTAGGTGGGACTATTGTGGTTAGAGATTTTCAGTCTTTCCAAGGAAACGTCTGCTTGTCACTACTGTACCCCTTGCTCTCTGGCCTTCTTCTGCATTTTCAGGTCAGGGGTCAGCTGTCCCAGCAGCCTCCCTCATTGCAAACTGTACCTTGTGGGACAGGAGACACTGCCGATCTTGTTCCCATTTGCTTCCTTTGGGCTCTTGTGCCCTGAGCATCTTGCAGACCCAGACAAGCTATGAGGGATTCTGGGTAGCCACAGCATGCAGAGCTTGTCAGCGGGCCTTCTTCCCCACCCCCAGCCTCTGTAAGTGGAAAACCACTTGGGAATTCTTACACAGTGTTCTCCTGTCACGGAAAGGAGAGGCATAGAACTGGGCTCTATGGTACCCAGAAGGCAGGTCTTCACTCCTACCAAGTTGTAGCATCCTTGTGGTGGGGACAGCAGCAAGGTCGGGAAGATGAGAGACAAGATGGATAGAAACTTGAAACTGCCTAAAGCTAAATGCTTGGTAAAGAACCACGGCTTCCATGGGAACTAAGCACTACTCCCTGCTAGTTGGAGACCTCTCCCTTCTCAACATTAGGGTAGGCAGGTATGTTTTTAATCCCAGCTCTGTCACTCAGTGGCTTTCTGATCTTAGAAATATTACTTCACCTTTAAGGACCTCAGCTTTCTCATCTGTATTGTTATTATTAATACTATTAATAATAATAATAAGATCTATTGTGATGATGACTGGGGAGAAGATATAGGAAGCACTGTGCCTGGCATATAGAAAGACTTCACTATGATGTCAATGTTATGATTACTAAATTACGATGCCCTTGCTTCTACTAGAAAAGAACATTTATAAACCAGGGGAAGCACTATGACCTTTGTGCACTGTGTAGACACCATCAGAACCTATTGTGCCCAGATGTAGGTGAATCATGAGGGGAGAGAAGTCTACCCATGGGTGCCCTGGCTTTTTGTCTTTGCTGCTTCTAACACCCACCTTTCCCAGCCATTAGGTGTCTTCTGAGTGGGGTCATCCCTAGAATTCCTGCGGGCTTACTTGGCAACTCCAGGAAATGGGCTGGAACTTAAAGCCACAGATGTACATTTTGCGGGGAGAAAAGAGCTGATCATATTAAAGAACAGGAAGATTGTGGGGCATTGATAAAGATTGTGTGGGATAACCTCCAAAGCACTCCCTCCACAGGTACCCAGCAACCTAGGTATGCATGATTTGGGCGTTTTTCTACAGAGGAACTGCCACCCCCAGTTTCTCATCAGAACACACCTCTAGCTGTTGTTTCCTTAAATTCTGCTCTGTGTAGCTAATTTGAAAATGTAGTCCACCTGGTGTGTTAATGGCTGCTCAGATGTTACTCTCCCCAGAGGCAGAAACCGCAGAAGAAACGAGCCTATTCAAAGGAACCTCCGATCGCAGAAATTAGAGACAAGGTTGTGAGCTGGTGTGGGGGTTACAGACAGGCAGAGTGGATCAGCTTGCCTTACTGGACAATGTAGTTTTATGGGAAAGAGTAAAAGAAAACTTAGACATATAGCCAGGGAGAATGGGGGGAAATCCAAGGGAATAAAATGAAATTATATGGAAGAATTTAAGAGCACAAGGTAGGGTGGGGGAGAGGTGTGACAGCAAGCCAACTATAGGAACTACTAACCATAAAAACCCAATCAATGACTATTCTCTAGGCACCCGCAGCACTGAGAAGAAAATGCCTCTGTCTCGTCTTCAGAGGAAAGTGCTAAGTGCCCTGATGGTGTTGCTTAGATCTTTAACTCTGCTTATATGTGAAATCCCAGTGGACCTTTAGGCTGCTGGATTAGAATATTCTAATGAGGGTACTCTTAAAGGAAAGTTAAGGCAACCATTAGGAACTAGGGATATTCCTAGTTCATGAATATTCACAAATGTCAGCATAGATGTTTCTCAGAGAGAGAGAGAGAGAGAGAGAGAGAGAGAGAGAGAGAGAGAGAGAGAAAAGCAATGTAACTGTAATTGAAGCCAAATTTGAGGAAACATCACGAATTGACAATGTGTCAGACACTGGCAACGGTCCCCTGAGGGACACACACACACACACACTTTCTTCCATAGTACCAAACCCCGTGTTTTGTTCTGCACATCAGAAAAAAGGAGCAAGTGTATACGGAAGGCTTCAGCGTCACTCCTCTGGGGCCATCCACCTAGGTGTTTGTTTGAAACCAGGTCTCTTTCAGAGCTTGGAGCTTGATGATTAGGCTAGGTTTCCTGGCCAGCGGGGGCCCCCAGGATCTTCCTTCCTTTACCCCATGCCAAGCATTGGGCTTACCAGCACATGTCGCTACATCCAGCCTTTTTGTGGGTCCTGTGAATTGAACTCGGGTCCTCATGTTCAGAAGGCAAGTGCTTTACCGACTGAGCCGTCTCCCCACCCCAAATCTCTGCTCGTTAACCAGTATGTAGCCATATGGTTAGGTTCTGATCAGCAGTGGCATACGTGATGGCCAGACATTAACGAAAAGGGAAGAGATGGAATCCCATCAGCCCTTTCGTCCTCCCTCCCCCATGGAACATGGTGTCAGTCACCCTGGAGGACATGAAAGACGGACATCCGAGAATAGCAGAGCAGCAAGCCCAGGACTTAGGTCACTGACACAGAGGAACCACTGAGCCAGCCCTGGGTTGCCTCACTTGACCTGTGAGGTAAGACAGGAACTCTTATCTCCAGCCGCAAAGGGGGGCGGGTAACTGGTATGGCCACCAAGTGGGGGGAGGGTATCTTAAACGGCCACCAAGTGGGGGTATATCTGGTACAGCTACCAGATCTGCAGATCAGCTGACAAAGGACTTGAAGGTTCCCAGGAGAATTCAAGTCTGCAGAGCTCGTATTAACTAACATTTATTTGAATGGCTTGTGAGAATGAGAACTCGGCATTCTTGATTCCTCTGTGGTTTTTCTAGAGCTGCACACTATGGGAATCAAGTCAAGTGTCTCCTCTTCTCCATCCAAGTAGCACCTCCCATTAGTTCCTCAAGACCTATAGCTTCCCCACCCACAGAAATAGTCACGAGAAACCCCATTTGTTAAAGGCCCAGCCGAAAAGAAACAAGCAGAGAAAGGTGGAAAGGATGAGCACACAGAGGTGTTTGTTGACTTGCACGGTAACAACAGCACAAAAGACTCCTTTACTCCTCTTCCTTTCAACTATGAGGCTCGTCATCATCCGGTCCAATCACAGTCAGCCTCTGTGTGTCCAGCATTAAAGGTAGTTGATGATCACAGCCATGGTTTAAATTAGCCTCACAGGCTGGTGTTTCAAACGCTCTTTAGAAGATTGCATCAGGCCTTTGGAGGTCATCCCCACCTGGAGTCTAGGATGATTTCTCTGCTTCCTGTTCACCTCCATGTGAACAAGCTTCTGCCTCATGGTCCACCATCATAGCCACACCACCTGCCTTCTCCTCAGGAACCATGAGCCCAGACAGCCCTGCTCTCCCTTCAGTTGTTCCTGTCGGGAGTTCTCTCAGATCAACACAAAAGTAATTGACAGCAACCACAACCTTTACTCTTCTGTCCTACGCTTGTGCACAAAGGTCTCAGATCTCACAGGAAATTGCAAGAGTTGTTTGAGTAAAAGCTACACATCAATGAACTAGCTCCTAGAAAATCGTAACACAATCTAGGGCCTTATATTTTTTTTGTTCTCAGATAATGACCTTGAGGATAGGCTACTTGATGGTCTTTCGGAATAATGATTTTGTTTTTAAATTATGTTTCTATGTCATAGAAAATACAATTTTAGAACTATCAGAGGCCTCATCAAAACTTTTACTTGTAAAATTGTTTATTGAGCACCTACTATGTAGCTAGCCCTCTGATACATGCTGAGATGTAACAATAGGGAAAACAGGCTCCAATACTTCCAGGGGTTTGAGGATCAAGAAAGAAATGGAAATCATTTCAGTGAAGTTTCATGTTGCAGTATGACAGGTCAAGAAGAAAGAGCAGATGACTGAGAACGCTAAGGTGTGGAGGGGGAATATTTGATCTGTGGAGAGGGATTTAGAGTTTCCCAGATAAATAAGAGGGAAATGGAGAACACAGGAAAGTTGGGGGAAAGTGACTGCCCACAACAGGTCAAAGGCTCACAGCTAGTTGTAAAGGAAATAACGCTGGAGAGGGGTGTGGGGTGATATTTGGAACCCAAGGGTAAGGGCTTGATGAGGGGACCAAGGGATGAGTCCTTATTTCCGAGGAGAATCTTCCCTGGCATGGGGCTCTGTTGGCCAAACTAATAATTGCATGTCCCTTCAAATGAGTAGTCTCCAACAGTCACAGGTATTTAGTCCAAGCACAGAGCTGCAAGTCTGCTCACAAAACTGTGTAAAGCAAATCGTCAAAAAGAGCAGATGGAGATGCTGACTCATTTTTAGCAGCCATAACAGAGTCTCCATTTTAGAATGGATTCAGTTAGGTGGTCCTCAACATTTCATACCTCCTGTTCTCTCTCCAATTTCCCATTTTCTAAATCAGACATCGTCTTCGGAACCAGGGTAAGCCGTTAAATGCCCGACGACAAATAAGTCACCCTAACCTGGCAAGCATGTGTGTGTGGCCCCCTCATTTCTGCCAGCTTTGCACCGACTGAAACTTTACATGCATTGAGCAAAATATCCTCACTGGGGAGTACAGCCAGGGAGGACTACTGTAAAGCTTTCTAGGGTGAGTGATCTGTCCTACTGCAGGGGGATGGCAATATTTTACCATTCTCCCATCGCACAAACACTTGGGGTTAGAAACCTGGGTTCTCTGGCGCTATCTAGATCACTTCAATAGGCTTCCTGGATAGTTCCTGTGTTGGCCCAGCCTTCATGCTTTTTTGAAAATTCTTTGAGTTTTCTAGTGGAGCCTTTAGCTCAGTGTCATCTTGTAGAAATTGAGTGTGTAAAGAGAGGAAGGAAGAGATTCCTGGCAAAAGGAAGACGGTTAATTTTCTATGTCCGTTTGACTGGGCTACATGATGCTCATATGACTAGGACAACATTGGGTGCATCCCAGAGTGTGTCAGAAGGGAAGAGAGGGTGTTAGTGTTTCACCTGGACACAACAAGAGAGCAGAGCAAGGACAGACCTGCTGTTCAAGCAGGAGCATCCGCCTTCCGCTTCCAGAAGTGGGAGCCCCAGTTCTTGCTCCTTCAAACTTGGACTGGAACGTAGCACATTAGCTCCCCTACTCACAGCCTTCAGGTCTGGACTTTTACCATGGGTACCCCCAGATTCTCAAGCCTTCAAGTTTGAGCTAGAACTACACAACCTGGGCTCCCAGTTTACAGGCATCAAATTGCAGCGCCTCTCAGCAACCGTCAGTCTGTAAGCCAAGGCTTCTTACAAATGTCTTTCTACACACCTCCATCCTGTAGAAGAAATTCTAAATGGTCTTATTAAATAAGAAACACAACCAAATACAGAGTTAAAAGCCCAAGAGCACTAGCGAATAGCCTTTAGCTTACCACTCACTGCCATTCTTCCCCTGAGAGAGAGAGAGACCTTCTCCTGTGTGACCTGTCTTTTTATTGCCTTTCTGTTCTACCTTCTCATTGGTTCTAAACCCAACCACATGATTTCCTCATCACTGCCTGTCTATACAGACCTCCAGGTCTCTATGGTTGGTACTAGGACTAAAGGTTCGGGTCACCGCTTGGCTGTGTCCTTGAACACACAGAGACTCTGCCTGCCATGTGATCTGATTAAGGGCGTGTGCCACCACCGCCAAACTTTTGCTAAATGGCTTGCTTTTAGCTCTGATCCCCAGGCAACTTTATTTATTAACATACAAATAAAATCACATTTAAGCACAAATAAAATATCATCATACCATCCTGCTTGTCCTGTTTCTCTGGAGACTAATACAGAGGAAGAGGAATACCTAAGGCCTTCCTTGCAGACACTTCCAGTAGATGCCAGGACCCTGTGCTCGCAGAACTGAGTGGTTATAATTCAGTGGAAGTAGTCATAAGCAGTGGTGATGTCATCTGTTTGTACACTACCCTTTCTTCAGTACCCAAAGCGCTTGGTACCCAGTGTGGCACTACTGAGGACTGGCAGTCCTTTGGGAGATGAGGCCCTGTGGGAGATTCTTAGGTCTCTTCCTGTCTTTCTTTGTTTCCTGGCTAGTGGTGGGAGCGGTTTTCTATACCACACATGCCCATCCTTACCATCCAACATCCCCACCCGAGGTCCAAAGTGGTGGGTCTGCCCAATCTTGAGTTGGAAAATCAAAACTAAGTGCTCACTTTTTATGTCTTCTCTTTATGAGTTGATTATCTCAGCGATTCCATCACAGAAACATAAAGCTGACCAATGCAATCATCTTTGAATAATCATCCGCCACATTCAGAATGCGCACACTCCCCTCTTTGGGACGCTGCTCCCGCCCCGTCACCCTCCCCATCAATGAATTAACTTCTCTGGTGTAGCTGCTACAGGAGGAGCAGCCGGGCACTGGGGGGAAGCTTATTATGCAGAAGAGCTGGTCCTGAAGCAGCAGACACAGCCTTCTCCTGCTGGGAGAACCTTTTCTGCCCACCTGCTTTCCCAAGCAACTGTCAACATAAATCATGGCAAGGTGGGAAGCGGGCTTTTGCTTGTTTCTGTGCGCAGTTGCAGCAACAAAGCCAGGAGGAGGCGGGTGACTTGGCCGCTTCTCAACTGGCCACCTGGGCTCGGAGCTCCGAGCTCACAGAGATCTAAGCCTTCTGCTCCTGCACAGCCATGCCAGTCACCCCAGTCACCCCAGCAGCTGGGGCTGTTATGAGAATGCCCCCAGAGCAATCTTGGTGCCTTTGTTTGGGTCAGCTTGACTTCCTCCAGGTTGCAGCTGTAGACCTACAATACGACCTGTGTGCTTCCAGGGATGAGTCTGTCCCACGCTTTCTGTGTGTGTCCACTGTGAGGGGTCAAGTAACCTATAACTTCCTCATTTAAAAAAAAAAGTGTAAATGCATTTGAGCCTTTATCCCACTTAGGATCAGGTCAGCATAAAAAGTAGACCACTTTACCTAGAATATTTGGATTTTAATCCTAAATCTTTGGGTCCTAAGTGTCTTTGAAAATAGACTGAAAGCCACAGACCCCCTCTGAGAAACATACACAAAAGTTTGCACCCCCTGAAACTTCAGGGGTACTGTGCTGACTATGGTTTGGATAAGTGTCACAAAAAGGCCTTTCAACCCCATAACTTGAGGACCCCCTACAAGGTCCCACCTCGTGGCGCCCACTACATCTTAACACTACATTCTGAGTATCAAACCTTCGTCTTGCTTGGCCAAGGAAGAACAGAGCTTGCCATTACCAGCCAGACTCAAACCGGTCTTTATTGGTCTGTCCAATAAGCTCTCAGGTTAAGAGCTAAGTCCCTTTATCCACATGCTTCGGGATATTTAGGTTCCAGCAGAATGAAGGGTAGAACACTACATGGTGTATTTTTTACCTTTTTTTCAATTTTCTCCCTGAGTTTCTCTTCCCCATCATCACCCCCATCACATCACTCTCTGTTTCACACACTTCAAGAGACTTGCTGCCTGTTATAGGCTCAGATCACATCTTAGTAGGCTTTGAAAGTCATGCATCATCTTCCTCTGGCCTCGTCTCCCTCTGCTTCGTGCGTTGTTTTGGATGCTGACAGCTGGTGCTCATGCTTCTACAGCTTCTTGGCTCCTCTGGCCCGGCACGCTCTCTCTTCCCATCCACTCACTCAGATCAATAGTAGCCGTTGCTGGTTTATTGCATGTCCTTTGGCACGATGAGCTTCCTTCCCCTTTCAGGGAACACAGCCATTTTTCAGTTTTCCCCTCCTAGTTTTATGTTCCATGTGTTCCAATTACAGCTTATTCTTGGGTGATCTCAGGGTGCTGTGCCCACTTTCGTTTGTTATAATGTCATGGCTAAGGGCCCAGAATTTGGATCAACCTTAGTTATATATTCAGTTCACCAAGGAACTTAAAAAAAATACTGATGCTTCCATCACACCCTTAAGAGTTTCTGATTTAATTGTTCTAGGATACAGCCTAGGCATCTAGGATTCTATAATCTTTCATGTGATTCTGGTGTGAAGCCACAGCTGATGTCCACATCTTCTGGGTTGGACCTGGACTCAAGTCTGGCACTGGTACTCATGTAGCTATGAACACTCTGACAATTCCTTAATCTCAACGAACCTCAGAGTCTTCTTTGTTGGTTATTCATTGAGATAGCAGGAGGATCAAACGAGAAAAGGGCTACCTAGTGCTCACTGTACGTGTACAGTAAATGTTAGCTGAAATCACTATAGGCTGTAATTTGGATCTGAACTGTTCCCCAAAGGCCTACGTGTTAGAGTCTTGACATTAGCCAATGTCACTATTGAAAGAGAGTAGATTCTTTCAGAAATAGGGCCTCACACGAAAGATTTATCAGGAAAGACACAAGATGGTGGCTGCCTCTGCTCAGGAGAGAAGCAGCAAAGACCTGAGCAGGAGGCAGGCTTTATATAGGGTTTCTAGGGCCGAGGTGGGGGGGGAAGGTTTCAAGGGTGGCCTTGGATTGGTGGGATTTTATGGCCTGATCTTGGAACAAGCTCAGGGATTGGTGGGATTCTGTGGCCTTATCCTGGGCTTTTTTTTTTTTTCTCTGTAATGTGGAGCTTGACCACAGTGTCTTGAGTGGCTGGAAATGGCTGTTAAGGCCATTAGAGTAGTCTGGGACATGAGGCCTGGCTGTTTTAGCCCTGAGGGGTTTACACTGATTATAAACACAATCAAACAATGTATAGTTTTTGATTACTTATTATGCCCAATATAAAGTGATAAGTTAAAGTACATGGGAGGCTGTGTGTCAGTTTTATGTAAACACTACATCATTTTACATGAGAGATTTGAGCATCCATAGATTTTGGTATCCATGGAGAATCAGGGAACCAATCCCATGTGAATATTGAGGGACAACCATTTATCCACTCACCCACCCATTGTATGGGCTTTGGTATGTTTTTTCAATTACACACAGTCTGAGTAAAAACAGTGATTTTTTTTAAGTCTTTTTTTCATGATAAAATTTCCAGCCTCTTTACCAAGCAGACTGCTGTTCCTTAGTTGATGTTGGTAGAAATTCTACAGGTACCCTCAGAGGTCCTGATCAAGTCATGGGTACACACCAGGAATATACATTGTAATGATTATTCCTGGGGGGGAGGTGCTGCTGCTGCACCCCAAATTGCATCATGACAAATATGTCTCAGTTTGTCAGCATTGGCCAACACCGAGTACAATCCACTTCTTCTCGTAAAAATCTGTATTTGAGGCAGAGCTAAGGGCTCACCTGTGACCAAATGGACAAATCGGCGAGGGGTCAAAGGTTAGAACTCTCCATTCCATGCTGAGAAGCCCCCTCCTCCAGGCAGGCTCGCCACTGTGGGACGATCCTCCAGCACCAGGGCCCAGCTGTGACGTCCTTATTCACATTACACATCCCAGTCCTTAAAGGGAATTTTTATTTTTATTAAGGAGTTAGTCAGGAAGGAAAATATATTCTACTGGTGTGCAAAGCAAGTACCTCCAATAAAAGCATGAAAAAGAGGCCACAAAAGAGTTATGAAAGAATCCTAGAGAGATGGCCTGAGTGTCATTCAAGAGAGAGCACATGGCCAGCATCATCACTGAAGGAAATCAAGCAGAGTACTAGCCAGGCTGGTGGGACCAGGAAAGATCCTGTATCAAACATCCAAGGGGAGAGTTTAATGAGTCTTTTTTGGTCCCACCAGCTCTCAAATAATGACATAGAGACTTCTTATGAATTATGAAATCTTAGCCTATAGCTTAGGCTTGTTTCTAACTAGCTCTTATAACTTAAATCAACCCATTTATATTAATCTACATTCTGCCATGTGGCTCATGGCTGTTATCTCTCTGTACATCCTGCTTGCTCTGGGTCTCATGGCATCTCCACCTTTCTTCTTCCCAGAGTCCTCTCTGTCCCTGGAAGTCCCACCTAACATCTTCCTGCCTACCTATTGGCTATTCAGCTCTTTATTAAACCAATCAGAAGGCACCTTGGCAAAGACACATCTTCACAGTGTAAATATATGTTCAACAACATTTCCCCCTTTTTGTCTAAATAAAAAGAAAACATTTTAACTCTAACATAATAGAACTATATACAATGAGAACAATTATTAGGTAATAATTACATTTATAATACCCAGTCCATTTGTATTTGGCAAATTTGGAGAAAGTACTGTATTATTTATCCTATCTTAGTGAATCCAAAGTTTTATACCTAAATCACTTTCTATCATACCTTGTATTATCATCAGACCTAAAAACATATTCTTAGATAGACAACATAAACTTTTATGGTTTTCAACCTTATAAACTTTATATCTTTTTTACTTGTTTTGTTTTGAGACAGGGTTTCTCTGTGTAACAAGCTGTCCTGAAACTCACTTTGTAGACCCAGCCAGCTTTGAACTCACAGAGATCCACCTGCCTCTGCCTCCTGAGTGCTGTGATTAAAGGTGTGTGCCACCATCACTTGGCAACTTTACATCTTTTATGTAAGTTTTTTTCTGAATTTGGTAACAAGGAACACTGTAACTATAACTATCTCATCTTCAACTCCATCAGAGATCCAAGAAGGAATAATATTACCTGAGTAAACAGGAAGTGTAAAGCAAACAACTTCCAAAACATAGAAATGACAGAGACAGCTGGCTGCCTGAGTGGTCACCTAAGGTTCCTCTGCAACATTGGGGCATCCATCTTCAGCCTACAGACCTAGAATATCTGACAGACATTTTTGAAGGACTGTCTTACCTTATCTTGGCAAAGTTCAGCAGTCACCTTCTTTTGTGCCCTGCTTGTCCAATTTGGACAGCATACTGTCAGCAGTTGAGGCAAGGGCAGTTTCTTGCCCGATGGCCAGCTTTGCCACATTGAAAGCAAACTCCATATGGAGGTCCTTCAATGCCCATCATCCTTTTGTGAAGTAAGTTGGTGCTACCAGTAGCAGACATGTCTCACTATCATGAAAAGCCTTAGGTTATTAAAACATTGTAAATGTCATATTCTGTAGGTCTTTGAAGTGTTTGAAGACCATCTATCTAAAATGTATTTCTGTATGGCCTTGAAAACACAGCTAACATGACTACAAGTTTGACTGTTACAGATGACTAACTACTAGCCTGTGTTTCTTAATTATCCTAAATAGCTTTAAGGACTAGAACTTTACATTACATTTTTAAATGAGCTGCATAGGTACAATACCTTAAATAAGAATAGAAACTTATAAACAATAATAACAAAAATAACCTTAAATTTGTATCAATATACAAAACCCCATACCAATGTAAAAAATTTGAGACTAGTAATTGGTTTTAGTTCAAAAGTAGACTCAACAATTCACCCTTTTATCCTATCATTTCTATACTATATCCTTCCTTTTTCCCTTCAGAAAGAGATACCTGAATCTAATCTCCTTTGTTCATTTTTTTTCCTGATCATAACCAATAACAACTTGTAACCAATACCCCTAAATGATGACAAACATCCATAACCCACCAAATGACCAAAAACTCCCTACCCCACCTCTTGGAATGTGGGTGTCATGTTCTCTAGACTGGCTCCTGTTGTCTAGAGGTAACAGCATCTTTAGGGGACCCTGAGAAAATTGAGATAATGGTCAAGTCCTAGGAGAGCTAGCTGTATCATTTGTTGCCCATTCTCTGTGTAATGGGAAAGTGCAGGGCTTATCTGAAGTCCTGGTTGGAGTAGTCTGTGAGGCTGGACCATCTCAGCTAGCAGCTTTGAAGTTGTTCTGGATGCAGAATTTTGAGAAAACTGCAACTGAGGCATTTTGAGGCTGCATCACCTGGGCTATTTGTCTTTATTGGTGTCTGGTCTTTTTTTTCCTGAAAACACATAAACTTTTAAAGGTAATAGATATTTCTGCATTAACACAAGCATGGAATGTGTGGTGTGCTCAAGTCAGCTGAAGATGATTTTTTTTTGTTCTATGTTTAAGCAGGTAAAAGGCATGGCAACTTTATAAGTCCATTTGAATTGCATAACCAAACTGTAATATAAATCTCTATCCATCCACATGAAAGGACGGCATATAATAATAAGTAATGAGGACTCTATAGCCAACAAGATTTATCATGTCTCATCCAGTCTCAGAGCTGTTCCCATAGCAGAGGGATCAGCAAATATGTCACCTGTCCTGTAGTCTTTCTTGGTTTCTTTCTTTATGTCTATAGCCAAGATTTTCAGGAGGTCTCCCCCAATCAAATTTGATTGTCATTCATTTTGAAGAGAACCATACATACTTTTTGTTTCCTATGTAAACAAAGGTGTAACCCCTGCCCCAGTGCCACACATTTCCCAACTTCCATTCTGAAGCCAAGACATCTCTAAGGTATATAGGCTGGTTTAATTCAGCAGTACCTTTCATAATCCAATGTCTCTCAGCAGCTGCCATTCACTTATCAGCATTCAAAAAGATCAAAGTCAACAAAGCACCATCCAGATACCCTGTGTAATTTCCTGTCTTTATGTGGCTTATTCCTTTTATATTACTTTACTTTCTCTGTAAAGACTTTTACTTTATTACTTTTAAACTGTTTAATTTTTTTGACTGTCTATACCCATTTTCTTTCATTTTCTTTCTTTCTTTTCAGTCCCTAAGCCTATTTAAACATATTGTATCTATTTAGAAGTTTTTTCGGTCTGGACTTGACTTTTTGCTCATCTGCAGCCTCCTCTGACTGCATGAGCCAAATCTTAAACTACTAGGCTACTGCTGTACCACTCCACTTAACGCATTAGCTCTTGGCACGCTGGTGGCTGGCTCTGACCCCTAGGGTCCACAGGCAGTGCCAGGAGCCATGCCTAAGCCTAACCATCCCAGCTCTGGGAGGGTGCTGAGTCCAAGATCCAACAGGCATTTTTACCTAGTGCTGCTCAAGTGTTCTCAAGTGTTCTGCCACACAGCGGGGCCTCTTAAAAGAGCTGCATCTCTGTATGCTGAGCTTACCCAAGAGACTGCAGTTGCTAAGAAGCTGCGCCAGGAAACCCTGTTTGATTCAGTGTTCCAAACTTTTTTTTTTTTTTTTTGCTTTTCATGCCTTATGTGGATATACATGGCCCCACATTGGGCACCATATTTAATGAGTCTTTTTCTATTCCTCCAACTCCCAAATAATGACATAGAGACTTCTTATGAATTATGAAATCTCAGCCTATAGCTAAGCCTTGTTCCTAACTAGTTCTTATAACTTAAATCAACCCATTTATATTAATCTACATTCTGCCACATGGCTCATGGCTGTTACCTCTCCTCCTGCACATCCTGCTTGCTCTGCGTCTCCTGCCGTCTCTACCTTTCTTCTTCTTCCCAGAGTCCTTTCTGTCCCTGGAAGTCCTTCCTAACTTCTTCCTACCTAACTATTGGCCATTCAGCTCTTTTTTAAGCCAGTCAGAGGGCGCCTTGGCAGAGATACATCCTCACAGTGTAAACAAATATTCAGAAGCAGCACAGTTTACCAGGCACTGTACTGTCTGAGTGAGGTTCTTTGATCATCTAACAATCTCTTCAGCTAACCCTTGATAAGCAGGTTCTAGTTTTTCCTACGAGAAAGAATTTTCTGCAGTCTTATTTCAGTCACTTTTTATTTCTTTCCTTTATATTTTTCCTTTTTGGTAATGCTTGGGACCTGTAAGAGCCAACAGATGAAGTACAGCACCATGTTTCCACAGGCACAGGAGTTAGAAAGCTGTGGATTTCCCTTCTCAGTTCCTGTCCATGTCTCTCTCTGGCTCTGCCTGTGAGAGTGACATGTTTTGTGATCTACACTTGGCATGCTGTAAAGAAATGCAAGCAAGTCAGAAGTCAAAACAATGAAATAGTACCCATGTCAACCTGGCCCACATGAGAATGCAGGTTTGTCCCCAGTATTGGCACCTTACTAGAAGCCCTTTCCGTTTCCACATCAACTATCTTATTTGGAGATTTTTCTCGTATTTATTCCTCCATGCACCCAGCAAATATTTAATGAGGAACTTAACAAGCACCAGGCATAGTCCTGAATATTGAAGGCATGAAGTTTAAATAAGAACGTTTCTTCTTATCCAAGAGTCTGTAGTCCAGTGGGAGAAAGAGATGTTGAAATATACAAGGTAGCACTTTAGTAGAGAATGGAGCATAAGAGCAGATGCCCAGAGCATGCTTCTGGGGAGCTGGGAAGACCCTGCAGTCCCCCTAAGAAGCCACTTTACCATCAGTGGCCTTTGCATGTGAAAGATCATAGCACACTGAGTGGAATGGAGGGCCGGGAAAGACTTTTATGATCCATCACTATTAGTATGTTGGAATCTTGGTTGGTACAAAAATAAAACCAGACGTTCTAATTAGTTCTTCTTACTTGGAAGTCAAGATGGCCCTCCTCATTGTTGAGTAAATCTGTTGATGTGTGAAACTTGGGGATTAGAAATGGAAACTCTTATGGAAGAAATGGCTACTTCAAAGAAAACAGCATGTGCACTCAGAGAGCATCGTGAAGTGCGGTCATTAGTTCATACCAACCCCTTGTGCTGGCTAAATGACTGATTTCTGGGAAGCTCAAAGCACATGGTTGACAGTTCCTCCATCATTGTCATAGAAACTCCCCAGTGGGAGAGCATACTCAGAGACATCATACAAATGGAAGGTAAACAGTAGAGAGGAACATGTCCTGAGCTTCCCTAGGGACCCCTTAAAGCCCCTTCTCCATGCTTCTCATATTCATCTCCCTTCTGACCTGGGGCCCCAAGATCTGTGTATTGAGCCCTGACCACTCCCTACAACTTTAGACCTCTGTCTAACATACCATGGGGCCTTTCCTCTGGAAGTCCACAGCCAAACTTAACATCTCCTCCCTGTAACCTGTGAGTAGAGAAGAACACATACCGAGAAAAGACGGGAAACTCTGCTCTCTCGAGGATAAATACAGATTCACATCTCTTCTCCAGCCATGTTTGCAAGCCCTAACAGAAACTATCCAAATGTGGTAGTGTGACTTTTCATTTTCTTCTGTTTTCTTTTCTGTTTGCAAAGCCCCAGTATCAGTAGGATAGAACAGCGAAGACCCCCGGGGTTTTCCAAACAGAATGTGGCAGAAATCCAGTTCTTTCTCATTCTCTACTCTTCATTTTTTTTTTCTTGGAGAGAGAACACTAAGCTTATCAGGCTCACCAATACACACAGCTGGAAGGCATTTCCCAGTCTGCTTTGCTGTAGTCACACGTTTGAGTTAACTGACAACACCCTACAGGACTTCCAAAACGACTGTTTACAGAGCTTCAAAGACATCCGACAATGTGGGGAAATGAGCCCTTGGTCCTTCTCTTTCTCACTGCCTTGGTTGTTAACCTGACTAGAGCTTCAACAGCTTGTTTCTCAAAAGGCCTTGTGGTTAAAAACCATGTGCTAAATATACTGGGTCTTGGGTGACCTGATGCAGCTGCCACAGGACCCTAAGATCATCGCTTTCTTCCCTGTTTCTTTATGTGAAAAAGCTGAAGGCGGTGTGTTTCAGCCCAGGAGCAGAACCAGATACTTACTGTGTTCTTCAAGCATTCCCTCACTGCGACAAAGTAACTTAGCCAACCTAAGGACAGCAGGTCTGCCTTGGCCCAGAGTTTGGGAGTTTCAGTCTGCTGTCTGTTGCCTCTTTTCCTTTGGGCACATCAGGAGAACGTAGCCGAGGAGACTGCTCACCTCGTGATGGTCAAGAAGCTAGAAGAAATGAGAGAGGTCAGGGTCCCACCATCCTCTTCTAGAGCACCCCCCATAAGATGGAAAGACTTCCAGGTAGGTCTAACCTTTTAAAGGTCTCCCCCTCCTGCTAACACCAAACAGAGAGTGTTCTCAACAAACACACATGTCTTTGGGAGATGTTAAAAATCCATACTATAGGGCTTGTGAGGTGCTTCGGCCCTTAAATGTACTTGGGGAGCAAAACTGAAAACTTGAGTTCAGAGCCTGCCAGGAACCCATGGAAAGGTGGAAGTAGACAACTCCCACCTCCACACAAACACACACACACACAGATGAGTGAATTAAACTAAAAATTTAAAACTCTGAATTATAGCACTTACTGATAGATCAACTAGAAGTGAACTGTTAGTGTTAAATAATCACAAGTCAGCTGATCACTGTATCACATGTAACATCAAAAGCTATGCCCGTGGCCACTGCAGCTCTTTGGTGACTGTGCTACAGAGCATTAGTCTTTCCCTCCTCAGCATTACTGTGACCTTGTCGCATGTGAGACTGTGACATCAGCAGGACAAAGGTAATGAACATCGAATTGAAGACTAACTATGGCTCGGTAAAGTTCAAATGCCCTGGGTATTCCTGGCCTTGCTTGGTTGTTTCTTTTCAAGACTGAACTTAGCATCCAGACTGTCGGGCTCTGTGCATGCACTGGGCTGAGTCAGAGTCTAAGCGTGATGACCAATGCTGTCACCCAGCAAGCCACCTTACAGTAACAAGCATGTTCTAATTGACCTGTCCAGTGACAAATCCATTCACAGTTAGGATCAAGCTCAGCAAATGAAAGAAGCATCATTCAGTGAATAAATCAAGTTACGTTCTGTCTGCACCTACCTCCACCATATTCAACCCAAACCCATCATCCTTGAATCTGGAGGGCAGAAGCTGAAGGTCAGAACACCAGCACTGCATGGGGGTGCGGAGCCACACCACCAGACAGCAGCCTGGAAATCTCTGGAAATCAGCCCCACCCCTCTCCACTAACAGCCCCTATCTGGTGATACAAACAGGACACAATTTCCCCAAAGAGTCAAAGCAGAGAGATTTCCCTATTCCCTCATCATGGGGTGGTGGGAGGCGGGCAGGCTCTGACCTGAGCACAGCATGTCCTCTGCATCAAGGATATCTTCAGGGTTTCTTGGGCTCACAGCTACAGCAGGAGCATCATTCTCAACAGCCCAAGGTAAAGTCATTTATTGGCACCTCCTTTTTCATACCAAAATCTAATGCCCTGAACTTTCTTAATTAAAAACAGCTCCTTAAAACCTGAAGAGAATTAGCCAGATTTTTGACACCCTGTCAAAGGCAACCTGGCTCAGCATCACACATTGGGAAAAGATGTATTATGAGCCACCAGAGGCTGGGACTTACATGCTATTCTTCCAGTTACCCACAGGATCATAGACAAGTCATACAGACTTACTGGTGACTTGAGTTTTATGTACCCATTGTGTGTATGTGTGTGTGTGCATGTGCGTGTGTGTGTGTGTGTGTGTGTGCATGTGCGTGTGTGTGTGTGTGTGTGTGTGTGTGTGTGTGTTTTCTATGTACCAAGCTTTTGTCAAGATACTGACAGTTGAGGAGTAAACAGAATCATACCGGAAATGTTGATGGCAGAAGATGGAGACGTGGGAGAAGATGGTCCTTGAGTGCAGAATGGCAGACACACACGGATGTGTGCAAATGTTGTGTGAACTGTGAAAGGAAAGTACACGGTTCTTAGAGGAGTAACCATCTAATTCAAGTCAAGGGGGAAGTGACATTTCAGTGGAAAACATGGGAATGGGCACCCTACCCCTCCACCGTACCTATCACGCCCACACATCCTGGGAGGCCAAGGCACTTTGGACGGCCTAGGAGAAGAGTGAGGCACATCGTGAATCGACAGGGGTAACGTTTGAAAAGTGCTGAAGCGACAAACCCACCTAGAAACAGCCAGTTGTCTTAGCTGGGCTGGACACGGCGATCGTTCGTGCCTTGTGGCACAAGGCCTTGGTTGTGCTTGCCTTGAGCACCTGTCCAGTCACACACCAAGTGCTTCTGTGTGGCTGTCTGCGTGCGCTCTGAGTCATCTGTTTGTCGTTATGGGGTACAGATGGGGAGGCAGACATAGCACATCACTGTGTTTGGTGGACCAACAGTGACGTTCCCCAAGCCCACATCCAGGTGCTCACTTGAGCACCCTTCTGTCCGTATTTTCTTCATTCCAGAAGCCAGCACCCTTCATGAATGTGTACAAATACAATACACCAGAGTTGCACCTGCCTGAGGGCATAGTTCCCAGACTCTTCTTTTCCTTCCTCGATATGGCTTTGAGAGCCCAGAGCCTGGAGGCTTTTCCCTCTCCAGCCCCATGTCGAAGAGCTCATGAGACATCCCCTGGTCTACCCACATTTGACCTCAGCTGATCTCTCAGAAGCAGAGGTGGCTTCTTCCCCCACCCACACTGCTATGTGAGGCAAGGTTCTGGGAGCACTGCAGTGAGGGAAGAGGCTGAGCAGAAATGTGAATAACGATGAATAAATATGAGGCAGGCTTGGCAGAGGAGGGTCAAGCTGTGCCAAAGCCTGGAGGGCACATGGTGCCAGGTCCAAAGGAACAACAGCCCCCAGAGCTGAGAGGCCTTCTCTAGAGGTGTGCCCACACCCACCTCACCCACTTGAAAGCAAGATGGAGATCTTGATCGGTGTAAGACCTTTTCCAGAAACACATGGCGCCCACTTTGCCATGGATTCATGGCTTGAGTGTCTCATGTCTCCGCATGCAGACATAAGCCTGTAGAAAAGAACAGGCAACACCCTGGACTTTGCTGCAAAGTCCACCCCACCCCATGGGCCCTGGAGGAAACTGTGTTCCTGACGACCCAGTAGAGTGGAAAGAGCACTGATCTTGGAGCTAGACAAATCTGACCTTGCATCCGGCTCTCGCCGGGGCATCTGGAACCAGCTACTTAATGTCCCTAAACATGGGAAGAATGCTTCGGTAATGGGGAGCAGGCTCATGGCGTTGCATATGATAGGCAGTACTGGGTAATACCAGGCCATTTTCTATTTCAGAACCTACTGTTGACACCGCACCTCGCAACTTGCAGTTATGTTACGCCTTTGCAAATAAAGCTGCTCTATTGCTATTGCTGCTGTTCAAGTCCCTTGCCAGGCTGTCAATCCATGGGAACAGAACAGAGTTCTTTGTTCACATATGTCCCCAGACCTAACACAGCAGGGCTGCTCAATAACAAGACTGTCACTGAATTTTAATTTGTTCCAGAGAAGACGGTTTCTTTTCTTTTCTTTTGACCCCACAGGTAAGTGAGATTCCCCTGAGCTAGCCACCAAAGCTGGATGAGTATCCCGGGATGTTCAAGACCGCACTGTCACTCAAAAGTATTAGGAAAGGAGATGGAGAGAGCCAGTAAACACAGCTGTTCTCTGGGAGCAGGCCTGGCATTCATCAAATGCACTGCTCTCAAGTCAAGGCCCCTGTAGAACTGCTTTAGTATGAGGCAATCGGCTACCCCACTCCCCTCTCTTTGCGCAAAGTGAGCATGGAGATGCAGGCAGCCCCCTTCTCCCAGGAGCTCCAAAGCCCTCTGGTCCTTGGAAGGCTTCTAGGGGGAGAGAAGCTTCCAGTAATTGCAGTACTGTTTCTTCACGAGGGGGAGGAAAAGCATTTCAGCTATAAGCAAAGGAGAGAGAAAATCAATAAGGATGTGTGTAATGAATTTTTGTTTCCAGAAATAGCCCGGCAGGAGCCTTGCCAGGAAGAGTTAGCACTAATCAGGGACAAGATGAGAGACACAAACCCAAGAACATTATTCAGATCTGCAGCCCCCCTGGGTGGCAGGATGGCGGCCACAGGACTTGCAGGGATCTAGGCCTGTGGGAGAGCTGAGTGGGGAGGGGATGAGGGGTAGTGGGGGGGAACAGTGGCAGTCCTGCTTGCTGAGGAAGAGCTAGTGCTTCTCTGACTGGCTTGGAAATGGAGGGCGCTCTGGACAGGCTGCACAAATGGATCCGTTTTCTCAGCGCCTCAAGCCAGTGTTCCCCTGCCGTCTTGTCACGTTTTATTGTTGGGCTGTGGCACATAAACATAAAGCAGCTCGCAATATCGATCCTCAATATTGTGATCTTGGGTAGGTGGCGCACGCCTCCCGGTTCAGCTGTGCTCTCCGTTATATAGGAGCTAAGCACTCAGAGCCACACTAGTGTGAGGATTAGATGAGATAGCATGCCAATCACTCTGCTGGCGCCTGCCTCCCAGTGAGAGGCTGGTAGACAATAGTCGGTATGGCCGGCTGCTGTTGCTGTTTACTGACCCCACTGTTATGATGATCACTGTCTTTCACCAGACTGTTCCAGATGGGTCAGGGCCATGTTTTCTTCCCAGAACACAACGTGGCAGAGCCGGTCCGTGTTGATGCAATGAAACCAAACCTTGAAGTCTAGGAATGAAAGCAGTGTGTTTCCATTGTCTGCCGTGAACATCTGAGAGAGAGAGAGAGAGAGAGAGAGAGAGAGAGAGAGAGAGAGAGAGTTTCACTTGAAACATGGAAGGAATTCCCTCACAAAGATTTTAAATATCTAACAACTCACTCACCAATGACAGCGCAATGAGCTGGTATTAGCACTTCTTAAAATCCTCAGAAGGTTTTTTCACTTCTTGTCATAATTTCTTTAAATTTAGTGAGGTGAGTCTGAGTCACGGTATCAACATTGTGGTAATTCTTGTGGCTGCACTGGAAAACTCAATCTTGTTGGAGGTATGGTTTGCATACAGTGAGAAAGACATGTTCTAGGGTAGTTTGCCAAGTTTTGACAAATGTCTGCACTCAGGTAACTACCACCTAAATCAAGATACAGAAAACGTCCACCATACAAATAGGCTCCCTTCTGCCCCCTTGCTAATCAATATTTACCGCCCCTTCCAGCCCCACACAATCAGTGTCAGTCACATCTATTATTGATTAGATTCATCTTTTCCTGAGTTCCATTTAAATGGAAACAGACCATACATAATCTTTTATGTCTGCCCCTGTATGCACAGCAGAATGTTTTTGAAATTCATCCACTGTGTCACACATATCACAGTCCATTTCCTTTTTATTGCTGAGCAGCATTCTATTATTCCAATATAGAAAAAAAATTAGATCATCCATTTACCTATTGGTGAACTGGGTTTTTTCTGATTTTTGACCGTTCTGAATCAAGATGCTATGAATATTCACATACAAACCTTTGAACACATTTTCACATCTCTCCCAAATGCCCAGGAGTGGTATTGCGGGGTCATGTGACACATGTGCCTTTAACTCGAAGAAACCACCCACGGTTTTCCGAGTACCTGGGCAGTTCCCTCTCTCGCCTGCAGCAGTTCTGTGCAGTGTCTTCTAACTTACTATGCTGTGACTGGATTTTTTATGAGTCTTTGTTGCGTTCCCCTTGGATCTCTCTAACGTTTCTTCTTCTGTTCCTGTCTGCTGCCAGCTTCTAGAAATTCTACCCCTCCATTCCCTGTCCCAAGGGCAGAGCAAGGTGAAAGCGCTTAGCATTACATTCCAGCCCCTGTTTTGAAGACAGTGCGTAAGGGACCTCAGGAACGTCTCACCCCAAAGCTCTCCTGTTTTCTCTACCACGACCCACACTTGCAAATCTACGTGCTTAGACCCTCCTGTTTTTCAGGCAAGAACAGCTCTGGAATAATCTCTTTCCAGTAAACTAAACACAACTTCTTAAGCGGTAAACAGCTGGTCCCTAGAACCTCCTTCCCAATGTCTGCTGGCCCAGGGAAAATGTCTGTGACACCCTGGCACTGTCTGTGCTTCTTGCCTTGTCGTCTGAAGTCCTTCTTCCCTCCTGTTTGGCTTCTGTCTCACGCTGGTCACTAACCTCACGGTATCTGGCCACGGTTTGTCCTTGTAAACATAGCCATTGCTTCCTACGAGCTAAACGGTCTGGATTATGCTTCTTTTCACGCTATCAATTCCTGTCTTAGATATTAAAATCTCCGTATGTAGCAACTGAAAAAAAATACAGAAGGCATTTTCTTACAGAATTATAAAGTTCTTGACTCAAAGGGGTCGGGAGGGTGGGGGAAGGGAACTGGTGTACTTTTTTCCAAAAATTCCAACATAACCAGATTTTTCTTGGACAAAAAAATAAATTTTCAAGATGCAAATTCCAAGATCTTTCTTTGAAGATCTGGGTACATGACTTCTTTAAAAAGTCAGTAATAGTCTGGCATCATTCTGCCCCTGAACATGCTCAGAAGGTTAGACTATCTCCCTGCTAGTTGACACTATTTTTCAAACTCCACAGAATGCAAATTCCTTTTTTTTTTCAAATATTTTTCCAGTTTTAGAATCAAGTAAATTACAAATGTTGCTGTCATTATTCTTCTCTACTTCAATTTTTGCATGTCATATCCATGATACCTCTGCCACCTCTGGGAGCTGTGTGTAAGGTCTTCTCTAGGAGCTGTGTGTAAGACCTCTGGGAGCTGTGTGTAAGGCCACCTCTGGGAGCTGTGTGTAAGGTCTTCTCTGGGAGCTGTGTGTAAGGCCACCTCTGGGAGCTGTGTGTAAGGCCTCTGGGAGCTGTGTGTAAGACCTCCTCTGGGAGCTGTGTGTAAGGCCTCCTCTGGGAGCTGTGTGTAAGGCCTCCTCTGGGAGCTGTGTGTAAGGCCTCCTCTAGAAGCTGTGTGTAAGGCCTTCTCTGGGAGCTGTGTGTAAGACCTCCTCTGGGAGCTGTTTGTTAGTAACGCTTTTCTTGCTCTTTTTCTTTGCAACAGACTTTTTATTTTAAGAGCGAATTGACTTTCACATCCAAAGTTTCCAGTTCAGGCAGAAACGCTGAACCCAAGAGGTTTTGGTAAGTTATGAACTCTGCAAAATGTGTCCTCTGCCATCTCCTGAGGCAAGTTCAGCTTCCAGCCATGGAGACGCAACGGTCACACAGGCAGCAGAGAGGCAGGCAACCAGTGCCCGTGACAGACAGATGATCAATAATGCTGTAGCCGCCTGAGGTTTGGAGGACGGAGGCGCAAGGACTCCTCCACACTTGGTTACAGAACCAAAACCCTGCACACCAAAGCACAGCAATGCTCATAAATTAGAAAGTTTAGGTTTAGAGGGAAGTGTTTTGAGAAATAACCATGAGTGCTACAAATATACAATACAAAGACTTACAAAGGAAAAACAATACATACCTGCTGTACCTTCGCTAAAACACATATTCTGGAAGGATGGTTGGGTCATGATTATCTTCCCTGTGTAGGTAGCGGATAGTTTGTGTGGAATGTCTCTCTGTGTGTGCATATGTGTGCATGTATGCACTTGTGCTGTCATTGCATGTGATCCTTAATCACATCCACCTTGTTTCTTGAGACAGGATCGCCCACTGAATCTGCAGCCCAGGGATTCAACTAGGCTAGCTTGCCAGTGAGCCCCAGGGACCTGCCAATCTCCACCTCTCCAAAAGTGGGGACTCCAGACACCCACTGCTATACCTGGCTTTTTCTGTGTTACACTAGAGACCCAAACTCAAGGCCTCTCCCATCATGGCAAGGTCTCTGCCGACTGAACCATCTTCGAGCCCCTCATGATCATCTGTCTAAGTGCAACTTGTGGGGCACCGATTCTACAATGATGAGAGAGGTGTGCTGGAACAGGATTTGGGGTTGTAGCCTCTCTGCCTCAGTCTCTGCACTTCCGTTGACGGATGCACACAAGATGAATTCTGCAGCCCGAGTGACATCTTCCTCACAGATGCCATTTCCTCACGCTAGAACCCATGACTGGGTTACCTTCTGTGGAAAAGGGACCTTGCCGGCATGTTTACGGCTGCGGATTCTAAAGTGCATAGACCCGGGTGGGTCCAATCTCATCACAGGAACCCTTAAAGCCAGAAAGTACCCAGCTGCAGTAAAAGAGATGTGTGAGAAAAGCAATGATGGCCACTTCTGACTTGAAAGATGGGGCTTGGGGACCATAGCTGAAAAAATCTGCCGCCCCAGAGGCTGGGACCAGACCTTAGCCCACAGCTAGAGGAAATGAGAGTCTTGGTTCTCGACCACTAGAAAAATTAACCTAACATCTTGAATGAGGGAGGAAGTGTATTATTCTCTTAAGCTTCCAAAAGGAGTGTTCGGCTATACCTAGATTTTAGTTCTGCAAGATTTACACTTTCTGGCTCAAAGAACTGCGGGGGAAAATGTGCATGATTGTGAGACACTAAGTTTGTAGGAGTTTGTTGTGACGATAAGAAAAGAAATGCAGCTGCAAAACTGCACAGAGATTAGGTACCCAGCATCACACACATGCGTGCAAAGGCACACACACACACACACACAAAAGTTTTTGGGTTGTTTTTTGTTTTTTTGTTTGTTTGTTTGTTTTTTGGCTTTTTGAGACAGGATTTCTCTGTGTAAAAGCCCTAGCTGTCCTGGAACCAGGCAGGTCTTAAACTCACAGAGATCCTCCTGCCTCTGCCTCCCAAGTGCTGTGAATAAAAGCGTGCGCTACCACAACCGAGCTATGAAAGTTCTTTTTATGGGTCGGCTTTATGGGTATCTTTATTTTTCTTTGTGTCTTCATACATCAAAATTGGGAATAACAAATACGTATTACTTTTATAATCATAAAAATGTTACTAAAAATGTGAAAGTCTAGGGATATACTTCTCTACCATGCTCAAGGTCCTGGATTCCATCTCTGTCTCACACACACACACACACATACACACACACACACACACACACACACACACACACACACCTCAGTGAAAAAGTGAAGGTAAGAGACAAAACCTGCCGTCACTCAGTACTGAACTTCCGTGTGGAAGCTGACTTTATTTAAATATATGATTCGGTAAAAATCGACTTGGTGAATATTATATGAAAACAAATATGAAATTAGATAACAAAATATTACTTTGAATAAAAAGTAACTAATCTCAAACAGGCAAGCAAGCAAACACCGCTCTGCACATGGTCCTGGGAATAGAGCTTCGTATCTGGACATTTGTACTCCGAGTCCAGTCTTCAAACATCCAGTGCTCAACATGGGGCTCTCAGCATGTCTGTGTGGGGTGGAAGGGACTCTACTGTTACACTTTTTCTTCATGGAAAAGTGACCCAGACAACTGATTAGATTATCATCTTAATGTAATTTTTAAAAATCTCCTAATGGTGTTCCAGCCCGTTGGAGAAGGAATGCACTCAAAAGTAGCTATGGGACATTCAGTGACTCCTGTCGCTAACACAGAGAAACAGTCCAGGAAGGGGACTTGCATTTTAATCCATTCAGTTCTTGGTGTGTGTGTGTGTGTGTGTGTGTGTGTGTGTGTGTGTGTGTGTCTGTTGAGGGAGGGGATATTCTGTAGATTCAAATCTTATTTGAAGGGTGGAGGAAAAAATAATACCATAACATAAAGTTTGTTTAAAGCAAATGAAATTTCTCTTGGAACAACCTAATTCTTCAGAGTTACAGTTCAGGAGGAGTTGATGATATCATCCATTAAAGCAGACCACTCAGGGCAAATCTGAGCAGCAATAGTGGCCATCCTAAATATACTAAATATACTAAAAACCTGCTGTCTTACATGAGAAATAGATTTTGAACGGGGACTGCAACCAATCAGTCCAGGTGGTCAGCTTATGGCACAATGAAGTTCGTGGGTGTGTGAGTCAAATGAACTTGGACAAGTACTTGCCCTTGAAAAGTAGCTAAGGGGCTAGAGAGATGGCTCAGGCATCAAGGGCACTTGCTGCTCTTGTAGAGGACCCAGGTTCAGTTCCCAGCATCCACATGGTGGCTCCCTAGAGAAACCATCCGTAACTCCAGTTGCAGGGGATCTAATGCCTTCTTCTGACCTCCAAGCGCACTGGACACTTATACATGCAGGCAAAAGTTCATGTACATTAAATAAATCTTTAAAAAAGGAAATTTATTAGATGAATGACCTTGGCCCCTTGGTCCCCGATTTTGAAGACAAAGTAATAACAATACTGGTTTACTCTGGTATTTTAATTAAATTAGAGAATATACACAAAGCATGCGTGGAACATTCCCTGGTATGTAGTGAGAGTTAAATAAGTGTTGACTAATACAATCCTATTATTAGAGAAACAATCTCCCTTCCCAGGGAGAAATCACTTGCACACTTGGGGATTAATAAAGGAATAATCTCTTTAATACAGCATTGGTCCATCTCTGGCTAACGTAGTAAATCCACATAAGAAAGATACAATCACAGCGATTAAGCCAATTAAGACTGTGAGTCCTCTAATTTTGGTCGGCGACCAAGAGCAGGCTCCTGCCTCAAAGTCTCCTGGTGCCAAAGGTCAGGGTAGAGCGTTTTCAAAGGAAGAGATGCAATTACAAATGCCAGGCGAGGGCCGGAGTAGCTCTGACACATTTGTCCTGGCAGAACATAGACATAATGTGACAATTCTTCTTTACCTATACCTTCTTCGGTCACTTTAGTTTATGTTTAGTGTATAGAAGCATTAATTATTTGGGTTAATACAGTTGAACCATGGTTAGGGTCATGGAAATCCCAAATGTGTTGCCAAGGCAGATGTGACCGTTGTGGGTGTGGTGCTAGATGTCTGAGAAGTGTCTAAGTAAACATGAGAGAGAGTTAGGGCAAGAGGGCGTTGCCCTAGTCACTTCAACTGATGCTCTAAGAGGAACTGGCCATGGATAGAAGACTTTACTAACTTACATACACCCCAGGCTTCTGCATTCCACACACTCCATCATTGCTAAATCTCTTTTAGGTCCTAGTCCCAGGTTACATGCTGAACAATTTAAATAGAGACAGGAGACTGCAGGACCAGTTGCTTAGGCAGATGGGAAATTTACACAGGAAGGCTATTGCCAGAAGTAATTCTAAGTACACTGGTGTTGTTCTTTTCAAATACTTGTTACCCAGGGTAATCTTGCCCATCTGCAGAATTGTGCTTTTCCTGAGGAGACGCAGGGGACCTAATGGCAAACTTCAAGTGGCTGTGACCCTGTGCTGCCCACTTGGAGCTGCCCCTTAGAGGCATGTCCTTTGATGTGAGGATGGGTCTAATGGCCAACTTTAAGTTAGGGCTGTCTCCTTCTGTTATGGGAATGAAGCCTCACTGGAGATCAGCCTTGGTGAACAAACATTAGCAGAAACTTTCTCAGCAACCCTGAGCTTCAATTACGGTACAGAATTTTCATTCTGACAGTTTTAACAAGTCTGATTAGTATAAAACAATCTTCATCATAATGCAGGAGCACTCCTTTAGCTAAATTCTGCTTTGTGCAACATAATAGTTCCTAAGTGAGTTTATTAGTAAATCCTTCATAGCATCAATTTTACAACTTCAAGTTTCTCCTGCATCACTACATGGTGGAGGAAGCTCAGGAAAGATACATTTGCCCAAGATCCCAGATGTGGAACACAGGTGCAAATCTAAACAGCTTAGCTCATTAGATAAAGATCACAGGAAAAAAAAAAGATATTAACAAGCTCCAAATACTTTCTCATCTCCACAATATTTATACCAGATCCTGAGCTACAGTGGGACAAGAAAGTGAAATGGCTGCTTTGTAATTTAAAGCTCTCATCTAAGGATTGTTGCTCAATTTTACAGGCTCTGCACTGCACAACTCTAAAAGATGCTGCCACTCACTTAGGCAGAAGACTGAAAGGAACCGGACTCCCGAGCCACAGAGCCGTTGCTGTGCCCCTGAGACAGCACAGGCACTGGACGCCATAACGATGTCAGCAACGAGTGCAGACACAACCAAAACTATCAACGGCTCACAGAAGCACCAAGGACAATACTCACGCCACCGCCCCCCGGTTTGTTTCTCTGCCAGTTAGCTCTCTCTTTGGGCAGGACAAAGTGCTTTTGCAGATATCCACACAATGCCAGTTACTTTGACAGTGCTTAGTCACAACAAGTTTAAAATAGCTCCTGGGCCCAAAGACTACAATAGGATCCTGAGCCGGAAAGGAAATGTCAAGGTGAAGTGGTCTCAAAAGAACGCTTTCAGGGAACAAGACGTGCCCGTCACCAGCTCTCCCAGTCTGGATTGGGTGGGCTGCCACTGGGACCGCCTTTGCAGCTCAGGTGCCACAGCTCAGGCTCCACATCAACTAGGGTTTATTGTCTGTGTCTCGGTGACTCTCAGCACCCTGCAGCCCCTGAGGTCCTCCCCACCCCCAGTGAGGGGGAAATGGTGATGCATGACAGCTGCATTTTGGGTACCCGGCTCAGGGCAGAGAATAGGTGTTCAAATATCCAATTCAATGGGTAGGTGAGTAGGTGGGTGGGTGGATGGATGGATGGACGGACAGATGACAGATGGATGGATGGGTGGATAGATGAATGGATGGATTTATAGCCTTCTGAGGAGGCCTCTCTGATTATGAATGGATCCCCAATTTAGTAGAGGAGCCTGATTTTGTAGGAATCAAAAGGAATCAGAGTAACTTGCCCATCATGAGGCTGGTGATAAAAGCTTCCATGTCATCACAAGCCAAAGGCCCTCCAGTGTTCCTCCCTGTCTAGTCTGAGACACACCAGAGTCCACACTTGGAATACGGCATGGCTCCGGCTGTTCTCATGCATACTCACAAGACCACATTCGCTAGGTTCAGAGCCATCTCCATAGCTGTGTCCTTTACAGTGAGCCTCTGGCCAGGAAGGCATCTGTCAACCCTGCGTCTGTCTCTCCCGCCTCCTGAAGTCTGTGAGGACACAGACAAAAGAAACTGGTCTACTCAGGACTCTGTAGCACTTCCCCCATTCTTTAGGCCTACAGCTACTTATTTTGAGTATGTGGTAAGTATATATACATTATTGTAAAAGTACAAATGATTACTAATCATATACCTGATTACAATAAATACGTACAATATTTTAGTACAAGCCATTAACAACATAATAAACTGACAATGTATACTTTTGCAACAGACATTTCTCAAGTACACATTCATGTGCACATACATGCACACACTGCTGGAGTATACACATGCATATGTGCATAATCCCCACTAATTATTACAATTCCACATTGTCAGTTCTGTTATCTTGTTCCGTTCTGCACATGGTGAGACACGGCAATTCCCAATCCCAATACCATATGACACACCAGATCTCCTGTCTCTCTCTGTCTCTCTCCCCACTTCCCCTTAAACACACACTGCCCTGGATTTCACACAAAGCTACACCAGTAAAGCCATGAAACTGCCTTTGTCCTGCTGCGTTCTTGGTATATCTTTTAAAATTCACGCAATACTATCCCAGCCTCCCACATCATAAGAATATCTCCCTGGGTGAGACTTCATCTGAGTGAGACGTACCCACACCCACAGGGCTTTGATTTAATTCTCTTAGACTAAGCTGATTAGGTGTTGAGCAGGTTTGAATCCTTTATAATTTTATTGGATTAGATCATTAGATTTCAGAGATGAAATGAATGCAAGCCTGAACAGAGACTAGAATAACCAAATCCAGACGCATCAAGGGTTCCTCGGGGCTAGCCGTCAGGGTCCAGAGATGCAATAAAACAGAGTGTGACCGTCCCAACAACAGGGTGTTAAAATTTGACATTAAAATAACTGTTGAGAGGCCAGGAAGCCCAGCAACATGATTTGTCCAGAAGCTTCACATTTCTTAATGAAACCAAAGCGCATCGATCCTCAGACTCAGGGAACTCGGTCCTAATGGTTACCATCTCGAGTCATGTTACTATTATAGCCATTAACTTGAGAATTGAAAGCAAATGACCTCACTTTCCTATGCCTATCTCTCTTGAACCTTTCTCAACAGAATCTAGACAAATGAGGAGGATCTACTTAAGAACACTTATGTCCATATGGTACAGAGGCAATGATGAGGGATGTGGGACTAGTTCTCTGGATACCCCTGGGCAACAGCCTTGTAACGTCATGACTGAACAGCCATTGCGTCTCTGTCATCACCTGGCTTTGTCCAAAGACTGTTCCTCTTTGCTGTCTCTATACTCATTCTTGTTTTATTCTATTTTTCTTTTAAACATAATTCTCTATTGATTCTTTGAGAATTGCACATCATGCACCCCAATCCCACTCATCTATCCACACCTCCATATCTGCCCTTACCACTGCAGCATCCCTCCCAAAAGGAAACCCCACAAAAATTAGTTTGAAACAAAACAACAAACAAAAAACCCACCTTGCTCCTCTGTCTTTCCCATCTCTCCAACACCTCTTCAGTGGCACTGGGAGCTGCGGTGTTTCACACAGTACACCCTTTTGTCCAATCAGCCCCACCCATGAATGTTCACTACAGTGAGTCATTGGTCTGGTTCAAGTCCTCTGGCACACCATCATCACTTGACCCTCACTGAAATTCCTCTAGGACATCCTGCTGTTACCCTGAGTCACAGAGATCCTGTGAAACCAGTCCCTTCATGGGCTCCAGCAGGTCACAGATGGGGTAGTTATTGGGGTGAGTCACCCAAGACCCAGAATATGGGTCTGAGTGGTAGCTGAACTGGTCAGTCTAAGCCTCTAGGACCACCCATCTCAGGCAAGGTATGGAGCCAGCTCTCCTAGGCCCATGCCATCGGGACCAGCTCTCCCACACCCATGGTAAGGGATAGGGCCATCTCTCCCAAGTATGGGGGCTAGCTCTCCCATGAGGGGCAGGACTAGCTCTCCTGCTGCAGTGCCCAGTAAGAGTCAGGACCAGCTACCCCAGGGCCAGTGAAGGGCAGGGCTGGCTCAGTACAGCCCTTGGATTTCAACACCCGTGGCTCTTATGACCCCCTGTGGCAACAGGGACCATGGACATCAACACATGACCCAGCTGCAGCAGGACCACAGACTCAGACATGGCCCTGAGCAGGAGCTTGGGCCCAGATTTCACCATGGCACCAGTGGCAGCACAGGCCATCCAAATCAGTATGGCCCTGGTGGTAGCATGGCCCTTGGATACCAACATGGTTGTGGTTAACTGACTGGACCCCAGGCATTCACACACCTTTGGTAGTAATAGGAACCGTGGACATCAACTCAGACCCTGGCTACAGTAGGGTCACAGACCCAGACAGACATGGTCCTCACTTGCAGCCCAGGCCTGTATCTCACCATGGCACCTTGTGGCAGTTCAGGCCACCCAGATCTGTATCCACAGCCCTGGCTGAAGCATGACCCTCAGACAACCCACCTGGCTTCAGGTGATGGTCCAGACCCCAACATGTTCATGGCCTTTGGTGGTAATAGCAGCCATGGACATCAACACAGACCCTAGATGTTGTAAGGCCATAGACCCAGCTATGGCCCTACGCTGCAGCAGGGGCCTGGACATCACCATGGATACAGGTGGCAGCACAGGCCACTTAAATTAGCATGGCCCCAGCAGCAGCATGGCCCTTGGACACCAAAATGGCCACAGGTAGCAGCCCAGACCCCGGGCATCCTTGTGGCCTTTGGTGGCAACATGGGTCATGGATGTCAACACAGACCCCAGCTGCAGTAGGACCATGAATCCAGACGTGGCCCTTGGCAGCAGACTGGGCCCAGACATCACCCTGGCCCCAGGTGGCAAGCGGGCCACCCACATTAGCCGGCTCCTCACCGCCTTCGCTTCTTCAGTTCCGCCTCTTTCCACAGCACACGAACCACTCTGCTTCTCTTTCTCTCCCGTAACTTCACCATACATTTGCTCATCATAATGGAGCCTACCCACCTGGTGCCACAGGGAGCCGGGTGGGCCTGTGGATGCCTTCAGCCAGCCCAGACTGTGAGAACCCAGCCTGGCCCATTGGTGTCTTTCCCCCACCTGAGTGCATGGTGTCAGGTGGGCCTGTGCTTGTCTTCAGCCAGCCCGAACTGTGAAGACTGTTTGGTTCTGTTTAAAATTGTACATATTTAAGAGGTTTCATTAAGAGTTTTTCATGCATGTATATAATATGTCTTCATCATATTCTTCCCCATTATTGTTCATTATCACCCATTTCCAGTTCCATTCCCTAGAAGCCTCCTTTTTGGTTCCATACCTCCCTCCCCTCCTCCTAGATGCCACATATGGGAGAAAACAGGTGGTTTCTGACTGTGAGATCATTCACTTAGCATGGCACTCTCTGGTCCATCTATTTCTCTGAAAATGGCAGATTTTTATTCTTCCTTATGGTTGGATAGAACTCCATTGTATATATGTACATTTTCTTTACCCATTCAAGCAGGAATAGCATAGCGATAAACATGGGTGTGAAGGTGTCTCTAGAGTAAGCTGGTTTTGCTTGCTTTGGGTACATACTCAGAGGTAACTACATCCATTGTTGATGTACTACTCAGGGCAATGTCATGTCACTCATGTTCATGCCTCCCCTGTGTCTTTCATTTCTAGAATAATGTCTCATACCTTGAGCCGTATCTTGACTTAACACGCTCTTCCATCAGACACCTGTTAGACCCCGAACATGGGCCCTGCACTCCAGCCGGACTTGAACATGGGCCCTGCACTC
>CABHPH010160732.1:12638-30279 GCA_902168325.1 Peromyscus nudipes | reverse complement strand
TGAGACAACAAACTAGTTACTGATTTTTTAATGTTATGAACAGAGAAAGAAGAATGTCTTTATTAATATTAAAACAAATGATCAAACTGTGGTCTGGTTCTAGTTAAGAACAGATAAAAAGATGGAATTAATATAGTAGACAGACAAGGAGGTCAGAATATTCTGTGACACTTTAAGTACAAAGTAATTACCATAACTAAAATGTTTTTTAAACCATTCAATAACTTAAAGGTATTTATTGGATGCTTATAACAGTCACAGAAACAAAACCAAAGAGAATACAAAACACTCCTCTCTTCAGAAACTGCTTTGATGGAGTTCATAAGATGAATAGAAGATAATTGGTGTAGATAGTAAGAACCAATTACTAAGAACAGATATTTTCATTGATAAAGAAAAGGTGAGACTAGTAGAACTTTTTTTTAAATGTATGATAGTGTCAAGACAAAGACTACCAGAAAGTTAGCAGTAGAATGCAGAACTCCAGAGAGGCAGCAGTGAACCAGGACAGAAGCTGAAGGAACAAGGGAGCCTGCTGAGTAGACCTAGAATTTCAGTGAAGAGCTCTGATCCTATTCTTTGGCTGCAGGGCTTTCTCACATGGAGGAAAATCATGACAGGTCCCTGGGTGAGCAAGACAGGTGGACAGAACATGGTGGCACAGAAAACAGTTCAGAGTGCTGTTCCTTCAGTGACTGGACCACAAGAGTGACAGTTTATTGATAGGGTTTTGCGCTACATTAGTGGCCATGAGAGTAATGCCTAAGGAACAGATGATTTTTATAAAGGTACCACCAAGGCCTTGACAGCAGGTAGTATCTGGAACCAAGGAAAGAGGAGTCAAAGTAGCATTGGAGATTTTAAGCCTGAGTGGACTGCGAGAAAGCTAGTGCCATTAGCAGAAACTAACACAAAGACAAGACATTTGACACAACTCTTAGTTCTGAGTGTGGTTTTGAGAAGCCCAGTGCAACTGCAAACCATTACACATTCCTGCATAAACATGCATGACAGAAATGCTTTATCCCTCTGTACATTCAAGATTATGAAATATCAGGCTGGAGAGATGGCTCAGCGGTTAAGGACACTGGCTGCTCTCCCAGAGGTCCTGAGTTCAATTCCCAGTGACATGGCGGCTCACAGCCATCTGTAATGAGATCTGGTGCTCTCTTCTAGCCTGCAGGCATACATGCAGGCAGAACACTGTATTCATAATAAATAAATAAATCTTAAAAAAAAGATTATGAAATATCTTCCCTCAGGACTTCCTCATGTGGCAAGGTATTAAGACACTGATGAGATATGAAAACTGAAATAACATTTTGTGTATTAAAAATAAAATAAAAATGACTCAGTTAGGTTTTTTTGTTAGTAATACTGTATTTTGTCATTATTTGTAGTCAGAAGAAAAAAATCTTACTATAGAATTAATTTTTTTCTGGTTTATTCAAGACAGGTATCTTAGTTAAAGTTTTAGTTCCTGTGAAGAGACACCATGACCACAGCAACTCTTATAAAGGAAAAATATTTAATTTGTGGCTTAAAGTTTCAGAAGTTAAGTCTATTGTCATGGTGGGAAACATGGTGGCATGCAGGCAGGCATGGTGCTTATGAAGGAGCTGAGAGTTCTACATCTTGATCAGCAGGCAACAGGAAGTGAACTATGACACTGGGTATAGCTTGAGCATAGGAGACCTCAAAGCTCACCCCTACAATGACATACTTCCTACAATAAACCCAGACCTGCTAATAATATCCCTCCTTTTGAGCTTTTGGGGGCCAATTACATTAAAACTACCACATTCCACTCCCTGACCCTCATAAACTTGTTGCAATATCAAAATATAAAATTCATTTAGTCCAGCTTCTAAAGTCCCCATAGTCTATCACAGTCTCAACAATGTTTTAAAGTTCAATGTTCAAAGTCTCTTCTGAGATTCATTCAATTTAATTGCAATCCCCTATAAAATTAAAATCTTAAAATAGATCACGTAATTCCAATATATAATGGCACAAGATGTTCATTACTGTCCCAAAATGTAGGGAAGGGGGCACAGTGAGGAAATAATGGACTAAAGCAAGACCAAAAACCCAGCTGGGCAAACTTCTAACTCTGCATCTCCATGTCTCACATCAAAGCGCTCTTCAGATCTCCAACTTCTTTCAGCTTTGTTGACTACAACATATATGTTTCTCCACTCCCTCATAGCAGCTTTCCTTAGCAGATATCCTATGGCTCTGGCATTTTCAACATGGTGGGGTCTCCAAGACAGTTCAGGCTTTATCCTCACAGCTTCATACAATGGCCTGTCTAGGCCTCCATTTGGGGACACTTCTGACACATGCCTGGCCCCAGCAACTTTCCTTAGTTGAGGAGGGAGATTCCATAGCCCCTTTCTTCTATTGTTGACTCTAAAGCCAGAGTCATGTGGCAGAAGCTGACAAGTTCTGCTGCTTGTTGGGGCTGAAACATGGCCCCCTCATTCAAGTACATCTTCATCAGCTTTCTGTTTTCGGTGGTTACCTTCACTGCCTAAGCTTGGCTGTCCTGAAACTCATTCTGTAGACCAGACTGGCCTCAAGCTCAGAAGTCTGCCTGCCTCTGATTTCCAAGAGCTGGGATTAAAGGCATGTATCACCACTGCCTGGCTAGAACTAAAATATTTTTGCCTACACAAAGTTTTTTCTATTGTTCCTTCCTCTTTTTCATATTTCTTTTTGATTTTCTTTTGGGAATACTTTACTGTTCTGCATATTGTTTTTCTTGAGAGTCTACATTTTGAGTCTGTTATTCTTTTAGTAAACATTGTAGAATAGTAGTTTGTGCTTACATACATTGAGTTTCATCCTCAGTACCAAAACCAATCAAACTAACAAAGCAAACAATTCTTCCACATTTGGGGCTTTATTGTTTATTTCAGATTATTAGGAATGTTATAGATTGTCATATATGAGATTTCTCATTTTTTAAAAGTTTTACTTATGTATATGAATCCTCTATTGACTTTATGGGCACCAGATCCCACTATAGATGATTACAAGCCAAGATGTGGTTGCTGGGAATTGAACTCAGGACCTCTGGAAGAACATCCAGTGCTCTTAACCACTGAGCCATCTCTCCAGCCTGAGATTTCTCATTCTAAAGAGCATAATAATTTATACTTTCTTCTTCCCTATGCATGTTCTCCTCATACTGTATAGATAGGTAAACACAGACACTGACTTTCAATTTTTAAATATTTGCTGGGGTACAGCAAATTATTCTCAAATTTTCTGGGGTACAGGTTGGGTGTCAGTGCTCAGAATCTGGTCCTCAATGGCAAACTGTCATTGTATTGAAATCTAGGGGGCATCTTGCATGTACTATACTATAAATAATCCATAGTTTTGCCGAACCAGTCACCAGAATGGAATTTAGACTCTAGATGTTGACCATGTTTTCTTCTTCTGGTACAGCTTGGCTCTGTTTCTTCTTAACTATTCAGGCTGGAGCGTGGTTAAGATGTACTGTTCTTAGAAAAAGCCTGGAATGTACACACATAGAATAACACTTTTATGTATTTCAGGGAAACAAGTAGAAACTAATCCTATCAGAGGAATAATCATCTGATCTGTATGGGTTAATAAATAAATATTAAAATATGCAAGATAAACAGATATTCAAAGTATGCAAAGGGATGATTTGGGTTTGAAAATATTTGTAGTCTTACAGATGTCTAACCAGCCCATAAACAGCTCTCCAAGGGCTGAACTTCTGGAACACTTGGAATAGATCTTAGAACTCCTCTTGCATGTGTAGGAAGTCAAAGCAATAATGAGAATCACTCTACTTCAAAAGAATTATTGCCATTCTCTTCTGTGATAAAGGGCAAAAATGGAAAGAAATCAACACATTCTCAAGACTATGGTTAATGCATACCTCGAATCAATAGGAAATACAATTTGGTAAAGAAGGAGTTCTAAAAAAGAATGTTCTTTGTTCTTTTTCTTGACTTTGACAGAGTGATTACAGGATTATTTTAAAAAGAAACAGCAGGGAGACTGCGCTGCCTTTCTTCATTTTAGCAAGAGATAAACACTTCTATTTCCTGAGAACTGACAGGTACATTCTTTAGACAGATTATCAAGTTTTTACATTTAATATTAACCTTTCTATTGACCAAGGCTACATTTTAATCCATCATCAGATCCACTTTAAAATGTTTTTTATCTAATTAGAGCATGAGGATATTACTCTGGAAAAGAAGGTAAAGCTTCCTTTATGACTCAGACATGACTTTGCTTTGTCATTTTCCCCTAATTGAAATCAATAGATCATATAGATCAGATTTTCAGTTCACTTGTATGGCCGCCCTAGTTTTTTTTTTTAATTTAAACCCATACTGTAAGAAATACTAAAAACACACATATCAAAATATTGGAAAACCTAAATATAACATTTTCAGCTAAAATTGAAAACATAAACATATAATTCTTTTAAAGTAAAATATGTGAGCAAATTGTCATTGTCAATAATGAGTAACTCTAGAAACAGTATAAGCAACGGACTACTTGTATATGACAGAACTGATGTAATTATAGTATAATTTTAATTTTTTAGGAACACAAAAGATAGTTTCAAATTATAGGTTTCTTGATATTATATTTGTGCTTAGGATGTGAAACTTGTCCAATTGATTCATGAGTTTAAACACTTAGTCCCTGCTGCTGGAACCATTCTGGGAGACCGTGATACTCTTAAGATTTAGAAGTGGATCACTAGAGATTTTTTCAGCCTGTCATCACTGCTTGTCCAGTTTATGCCTCTTGGCTAAGGACACAGTGTGGCTAGCAGTTTCTTGATCATGTAACTTGGGCTTTCCCACCAAGATGGACTGGATCCATTCTTACACAGTGAGCCAAATAAAATAAACCCTTTCTTCTTAAGTTCATTTAGTCAGCTATTTTGTTACAGTGATGAGAAAAGTAAACAGCATATATAGCCTTATTACATACTCTCACATGGTGGCTACATATGCTTACACACAGAGCTCAGATATGAAATTCTCAACATTATGAAAATTTTTACCTAATGTTATTTTACATTATTGAGATGCTACAAAATAAACTAGAAGTTGACAATTTAACTTCTGTCTTTATTTACTTTCTGAATGGTCATTTGATATATTTCTTCTTTAGATTATGACAGTTTGTAAAGGACATTTCTTAGGAAACACAGACTCTGGAACATATGGCTATAGATCCCTGCTTTGTCAATCAAATGTGTGATGTTGGAGCAAGAGAGCACCAACATGACCAATTAAAATCAATTTTACTACAATGAAAAACTTGGATTTATTCCTAGATTAACTTTTATTTCTAGAGTGTGACTCGTTTGTTTTGTTTTATTTTCTAAAGGAAGATCAGTACCATTTATTTCAACTTCCCTTTCAACCTTCTGTGGCTGGAGTTCTGTTGCTGAATAATGATCACACCACTCTCCAAACACTTCCAATTTGAACAGAATGCTCTGCACATTCTATCCTTTTTCATGAACTCTTGTCATCCACAGAAACTCATCTCACACTTCTTCATGGGAATTATGATAGGTCTGAATTCTTGTAGGTTACTAAACGCTTTCCCACAGCTCTGATTTTCACCTAAACTATTTTAACCTTCTTAAGAGTTTGTATTCCTTTGGTTAACACAAGTCATCTCCATCTCTCTCTCTCTCTGTTGTACGTGTGTGTGCTTGCGTACATGTGTGTGGCACAGTTTACATCTCAAATATCTCTCCTAAGGGTCCATGAGGCATGATCGGGTGGTGCTATTAGGACTTGTTGTTTTTAAGTTAGGAATCATGTCTTGGTGGGAGCTTTTCAGGTCATTGAACACATGCCTTGAACAGGATAGTGGGTCTTTGGTTCTTTCCTCTTCCTCTCCCTTTTGTTGCCTGGCCATGAAGTGAAAGTGGTATTTTTACCTTGTTGTCCAGCATCTTCATCAGAGGCAATGGGCCCTCTCTTCATAGACTAGAACTTCCCAAATTGTGAGTCAATCTAAGCTCTTCTGAAATAAGTTGATTGTTTCACATATCTTGTTATGGTAACACAAAACTGACTAACAGATTTCACATGTGAACCTACATTCAGTGTTATAATCACTGGGTTCCAGAAAACTGACTCTCAATATATATATATATATATGTATATATATATAAAATTCTGCTGGAGAAATCTTCAAAATTCAGGAATTTTTTTCATGGCATCCTGTTTATTTTTTATCCTCATGAGAAGATAGTATCTCTTTGCTCCAGTGTGCTGACACTTGAGAGTAATGGAATTTGAAGGCATGTCCAGATATTAAAAGGGTGTGCAATTTTATGCCAAGCTTTATCTGACATCTGACAGGCAAAGCTGGAATTTGCACTGAGGGCAATAACAAAAATTTATGTAAAGAAAAGTTGAGAGTAATTTCTTGAAAAGAGGTGGTGTCTAGGGATAAAAGAAAGAAAGTAGTGATGGGCCAGAGACCTATTGACAGCCTATTATGTGGAGATAGTACCGAGAAAAGGCATGCAAAGGTAATAAGGCACTATCCAGCATCGACTGACAGTACTACTATGGAGCATTAGATTGACTGCCTTCCAAATGTTACAAAGCGTACAGTGGTGACATAAAAGAAGGGGTGCAGAGGACAAATAGCAGGAGGAAATGACAAAGAACATTTTGCAATTACAAAATTGCTTTGAACTTCACAAAGAAGCCATCAGGAAGCCAGCAAGTGACTGTACAACAGCCAAATTGTGTAATCTAACAAGGGAGGATTCATAGTAAGCATCCTAATGGCGGTATAAAGAACACTGGATCCTATAACAGCAGTATCTCCAGTAATGTCCCTGGTTCTTTCCAATTACAGCACTTGTTTCAGATCAACATCCTGGATGGAACTATCAGGACTTTCATTCAAAGCAAACTGTCTTTTCTCACCTTAACTAATGATTCTCCTCATTCCTTCTTTTCTGCTCATTAAAGTTCAATCTCAACAAAACAATTATTCAAGAAGATATCAATGGTTACTTGTTTGTCCAGACTCTGGAAATTCCTACTTTATGATGAATGCTCTGAAATGTTTCCTGCCTCTGGAATCTCTCTAAACCCATCCTACAATTTGTTTTCCAATACATCATTTCACTGCAAGCACACTGAGTACTTGGCTGTTTCTCTGATATTCAGAGCATTTATCTCAAGGTGTTGAAATGGAGGTACTTTCTGCTCTGTGCCCTGTGCTACCTACCTCCCATGTGGAATTTTTCTTCCTATCTACTTTACATCCCTCCACATCACCACTCTATTAACAGGATTACATTGTCTTGAGATATTCTAGACTGTTAAAACTGGAGATGAAATCAAGTTTGGAAGAAAGATGATGGACTTAAGTTTGGTAGACAGTAGGTTTAAAATGCCAGAAGGAGTTGGATGGGGCTTCCAGGTAGCTGGGAATTGTAGAGAAGTGTTAATATTTAAGGAAGTAGAAGAGAAAGAGTTCAGACTGTAGGAAACAGAGCAAGTAGCCTGCTGTCAAACACGACTACTAATTCTAGTGAGTACCTCACATCAAAATATGTGATGTTTCACAATTCTCTTAGTTTGGATAGCTTTAAGACTAATTTTGACCATGTGATTTGTGGCAAGGGTGTTAAATTGAGCTTTGAAGATTTCTCAAGCCTTGATAGTAAGTGTCTTTTTAGCTGAGCCAGTGAAATCACAGGGAGAAAGTATGATGGAGGAATCCTTATAATAATCCAAGGAGCAAAGGAGAGGGTAGAGAATGCAAGGACTGTGAGATACATCTCGCAGTTTGTTCAATAAACTCTTCCTTAATCTGACCATAACTTACTCTTTCTATCTATTCTGGTTTAAGATGACCCACATGCAAGAAAACTGGCTATTCAGTCTCAGTTGTTACCTTGCCACTGCATATGACAACATGTGGTCTGTCTTCTCTTGAATTGGGCATTGAGAATGATAGCTGACAGTCAAGTGGGGATTTTATATGACTAGGTGGTAAATACTCAAATATTTACCTAAGTTTCATGGAAAGTGTTTGCCTAATTTGCTCTACTTAAAATATTCTCCAAGTATTCCTCTTGTTAGCTGTAACACTGCAATTCAAAAACCATTGGCTCAGTCTCATTACTTTTTTCAAAAAGGGAAGTAACTTTTCTTTAAGAAACTTTTTTTTGTTCATTTTACATACCAACCACAGATTCCCCTCTCATCCCTCCTCCTGCTCCAGCCCAAATCCTTCCCCCTCACCCTGCATCCCCTCCACCAAAAGGGTAGGGGCTCCCATGGGGAGTCAGCAAAGTCTGGTATATTCAGTTGAGGTGGGACCAAGCCCCTTCCTCCTGCATCAAGGCTGAGCAAGGCGTCCTACCATAGAGAATGGGCTCCAGAAAGTGGAAAGTCAGTTTTATCAATGGCGTATCAAATATATTATAACACACAGAGATCAGTATAACTGAAACTGGATTTAAAAAAAATCCATTATAAAATTGTAGTTACTACACAGCAGCACTGAAGAATATCCTGTTATCTTAAATTTTCTAAAGGGATACAATGACTTTCATCTTTACAATAAATTAAATAAAGAATCTCAACCCAATTATATAAAATAAACTCCAACCAATAGTGTTAGCTGATCCTAATTGTAAGTAAGAGACCTCAGATTTAAACACAATATCCAATCTAATTATATTCCAAAGACATTAACAGGCATAGCATTCTACTGGAAGGGAACTTCTTGAGAGATTTATTACTTAAATTATAGAGAGAATATTTGGTTATAGGATGGGTTCCTGCACTTACAAGATCAGCTTTTCCATATAATGGCCATATAATTTGTGTTAGGAAATAGATTTCAGTGCCGGTAAATGATCACATAGATGAAATGATATTATCAGCCAGCTGTGTAGAAAAGTACACTAGATTAAACTCAGAGTTCTCATCCAAATTACATAAGTAAATCCTCATTAAGTTCCATTATACATTTAAACGAATTTTAAATTAATTACTGGTCTCTCATTTTTGTATAACATGATATTCTTGCCTGTCATTGGTGACAATTTTGATAAAATATGAAGCAAAAAGCTTTTGTGTGATAGAATAAGAAAAAATATTTATGAATATGATTTTTAATCTAAGACCTTAAAGATATTCTGATATTTAAAAATAATAATCAATCCAAATCTGCTCTGAATCTTCAGGTATATAGCCTTCTAAAGTTCTTTTAACCTCTAGAGATAAAATAGAATTATTTAAATTCCACAGAAGAACCAGCAACTCAGATATTCTTGAGAGCAAAAGGGCTGCTATTAGTAATGAGCTAAAGAAACCAGTCATCTCTTTCATACCAAAGGGCACTTATAATTAGCTGTGGCCTGCCTCAAGTTTTTTCTCTATCTTCCTTTGAATTTTTATTGATGCATTTGATTATACACACATCTCATATTTTCTTTTTCTACTTCCAAATTTCTTGTATCTCTCTACATGCTGACAGAGGTAATGTATAAATTCTCCTATTTTATTTTGAAGGACACATCCAACTTGTCTTGGTGCTGCTGTTATGCAGGGAATGTACAATGCCACATATCTTTCAACCAAAGTGTTCTCCTAAAATGGAATCTTAAAATGGTCAGTCCTTTCTGGCTAGAAGATATTCTCTTCCTACTCTCTGTTTCTTTTAGTTTAGATAATATTTCTACTCTTTTGCTTATCATGGAATCTTCTTGCTTAATAATGGACTGTGCCCATGGTCAACATGGTTCTCATGGAATCTCTTTCATTAGTTCTTTTTACCCATCTCAGTTTCTCCTGATAAAGCCTCATTCTTCATCTTTGGCTTATGGCCTTTATTTACTAGGCTCTTGGAATGACTAACCTTGTATGATCCACCTTCTTCCAGTTAGCAGCTGTGGTCCAGTGATTGATGTAAAAATGTAAAAACCATATCTTTTCCTCCTAGTACCACAGTCTTCAAAGTTTAATTTATACTGCTAAGATTTCATCAAATGAGACTCAATTCTGTGCAGGTCAGGTTCCACGGCCAGGTAGGGGTTCTGCAGAAGTCTTGTACCTCCTACCCTTAGATTCTCATATTCACAAGGGTAAACCCTGTTCTACAGTTGGGACTTGAATTTATAAGGGCTCCACCATTCTTCAGATTATAAGAGTACCCCCTGTGCTTAAAAGGTTTGTACCGTGTGCAATCTAAAGATTGTACATATAATTGCCTTTGGAGATTCTGGAAATTGGTATGTGTTATATAGATGGTGACTACATGACTAACTTCCGGAATTCCCACCTCTGGTGAGCTTTACTGAGGCAGTGAATCACTTGCATTGTCACAAGTCATTGATGGGGAAACTAAAAAAATTCTGTGCTTCTACCTGGAGAGGACTCCTGGAAGCGTATGCATGGATTCCTCTGGACTTTGAGCCATGTGCACTTTTGCTGTTAATCAGTAATTGTGCACAATTGTGGGAACAATCGTATGCTGGGTCTTGTGATTCTTGTTGACTCACTGAACCTGGAAATGGTTTGGAGAATCCTAAACCTATACTGTTTGGTGATAGTTAATCATTTTTAACTTAAAAGGAATGAGGCCCCTTAAGGAGATAAACAGAACATTCATATGTGTGAGAGTGGATTTTCAGAGAGGACCTAGTAGAAAAGAGTCATCATGGGTTTGAAGAATACCATCTTATAGGCTGAGGTCTAGATGGATTGAAAAGGGAAACAAAAAGTAAACTAGTAAAGTGCTCTCTTTCCGTTTCCTGGCCACCATGATGTGAGATGCTCTTCTCTACTATGTCCTCTCTACCATGAAGACCTGACACCTCTGAAATGGTGAACCAAAATGAATACTTCTCTTCAATTATTTTCCTTGGGTGTTTTTGCAATTTGCCTCATGCTAATCCCAACATAATGTTACTCTAAACCAGATTAGTCACCATTTTCATTCTTATAATTACCTTCATTCATAAATTGTATACATATTTTTCTTCTTTTTTCCATCCTGTTGCTAGACACCTGATAAGAAGTAATTTAAGGAGGAGAATTTATTTTGGTTCACAGTTTGAGGGTGTTGATTATCTCATGGTGAGGAAGGGAAGGTATAGTGGTAGGAGAATGCAGGTGAGACTCCTCATCACCTTACATCCTTGAAGGAGAGGAAGTTGAGAGAGGATAGGACGTAGGGCCTTACAAGAAACCTCAAGGCTGGTCCTCAGTGATCCTCTTCCTCCAGCTTTGCTCCTCCTACACAGTTCACAATCTCCCCAAAAAGGTCCATCAGCTGGAGATGAAGGGCTCAAGCCCATGAACCTCTGGGTGACATTTCATATCCAAACCATGAAGTAGGTTTTCTTCTGCATTTTGAAAATTAAGCCAAAGTACTATGTCACTGAGTCTTTGGGTGGAATAGCTATTTCATTCAAGAATGATAAAGCAAACATTGCCAAGCCCTAGCAAGTGATTCCTCCTTGTGCCCACAACTATACCTGTAATGGCTGTGGAATGAGGAATCATACTGACTAAATTACAATATTTTTTAGAGGGCTGAGATGTGCCTCAGCAACAGAGCCCCTGCCCAGACTCACAAATATACTTTCTATCTTCATAAAATTATGAATCAGGTATGAGAGTGAATTGTACATGTTAGTATCATTAATCAAATAACATTTACAAACAAGAGTAAAGTAAGAAAGACAGAACAAAACTATCAACATTTGAAACAGCTGCTGAGTTTTAACTCTTTATAAAAGATTAAGCAAGGAATCCTGAGTGTAGGGCATTCATATAGAATAATGTCAATGTTCTGAAACAGAGCCTTGTATGAGAACATTGATGCCATGATTTATTTCATTTTTCATGAGGAATATAAAGAAATAATACTTTGTTTATAGGTTCAGTCTATAATATTTCAGCTACCCCAAACTCCTGAGTATTTCATATGTTATTTTGAGACAGTTCTCATATCTCAGGCTAGTTTGGAACTTGATAAATAGTTCAAGCCTGCTTGACCTCTTCACGCTCCTCCTCTCAGCCTCCCAAGAAGTACAGCACAGATATAAACAGACCACCACACCCCTATGCAGTTTCGTGGTCTTTGTTCTGCCACTAACCAGCCAATTTGGAAACAAAACACTCTTATCTCACAGAGTTTATACCTTTAAGGAAAATGTAAACATACCATGGAAACTAAGGAGGAAATTGGATATTCTCAAAGGTGTAACCCCCATAGGATTGTGCCTTTCCCTACCCTGGAAGTGGGGCCTTATTGTGCTAGAGATCTGGCATTGGCTTTATTCAGGACCTTCAGTTTTGACTACACAGTAGATGTTTATCGCTTCTCAGATTGTCTTGTACTCTCTTCCCTGTGCAGTTCTGTTACATGCCCTCATTTGCAAGAGAATCTTCATAAAACTCCCTTGGCCCTTCTCACCACCTTTACCGACCATGTTCCACACAAGACAATGGGAGAAATGAACAATAGCAGAAGCCCTAATGATCTCTGGAAGCCTACACAAGAACATTTCAGAACAAAGTAAATAGAGACTTCAGAGGTTTTTTGTCATTACTAAAGTTGTGAAATTTGTGAGGAATGTGGGACCAGAAAATTCTTTTTAATATTTCCAGATTCATTGTCTCTAATTCTTCATGTCCCTAGCTGAACTTTAACTTAATTATAAAACAAAATCTATAGCTGCAGCTCCAGCCTGAGGGTAGAGTCTGTACAACTAATCAATGTTAATTCCCTGGGCCCAATTTAATTACAAAGCAACATTTGGTACAGCTGCTAAACACTTACCAGGTGACCACAGGATGATATGGGAGCAGAATTTACAGGTCTCTGGTCTTGCTCACACACTTTTAGCATAGCTATGAATCAGTCATGTACAAATTTGAGCAAACTCTTAGGTTTATACTAAAGATTTGCTTGACTTTGCACACCTCTGTAGCTGAGCCCAAGTCACACCTTTGACAAATTAGTATTGGCTATGGTGTGTACAAGGTCAATGTACTGATGGAAGAGATGTCCCAGCAAGGGAAAACAGTGGCAAATGGACAATATATGCATACCTCTTAGCTGATTAAATTAATTTTTTTCAGTGATGTAGACACAGGGAAACCGACTCACATTTACTATGAGATATCAATTTGTGTTTTGGTCAGAACAAACAGTATTCTGTAATACAATTGGACTTACCTAACACATCTCGGCTTTTTAAAAATATTCCATGAAAAGGAAAAGATATGATTACTTGTGTTACTAAAACTTTCAGTTGACAAAATTAAAGTTAACCACTGATATAATTTAAAGAGGTGGTTCTTCCCCTATATAAACTATTTTCAATTTGCATGATATTTATTAAGGTATTTGCACCAAACAATATAGGTGTGATTATCTTGTGGTTGGCTAACAGGGGGGGGGCAGAAATTTAATGATTAATTCACTTCTGTTGGAGCTTTTTGCTTCATTAAAATACTAATTTTTCAATACGTGTGACTTGAATGTCTTCCTAGGATTTTAGAAGATCAGGAAAAGTTATTTGAACTGAGAAATGAAATTAAGAAGTAGCATCAAAAAGAGAGTTGAATATCACTGGTTGATTTTCAGTACCCAAGACTATAAAGTACACTCAATTCAAACTAGGGTTTTAAGCGTGAGTTCTCAGTCATATTCAAAGTGAGGCAAAGATGATCTCTTTCTTTTGTTTTGCTTTCTTGTGTGCCAGGCCTAGGATGCCAGTCTTCATCTCCTTTCCTTTCTTCTTTAGAGCAGAACAGGGGAACGCTAAGGATAGGATGCATCACACCTCATTGTACTTCATAAAACAAAGCAGAGGACATAAACTCATCCTGAAAGATCTGGAGCAATAACCTCCTTCTCCATGGTTCAGTTTCAAGCACCAACTCAGATTCTGCCTGATGTTGCCCTGTGTGGCTACTGCAGACACTGGACAGAATGATAGATTATGTTTAAAAGGTGAAAAGGCTAGTCTCTCAGTGATAACAATGTCTGTTTCCCACCTCAGAGAGAATTCTTCTTACTACTGAGCAGTGACTGAGCCACAGGAGGAAACAATTTTGCTTGCTGGAAGGAAATAGGATGGAAGGAATTATGACGGTTGCCAGATGTTGGAGTGCCTCTCAGGGGGCACCAGGATGCTTCTGCATATGCTGCAGACAGCATAAACTGTCAGACCATGGGACTCTGGGGCTCAATGCTCACACTTCGCTGAGATGCAGAGTCACAGGATTTGAGAGTGAGCAGGACCCTCAGAGATGATCCGTCCAGAGGGCTTAAACTGTGACTTTGAGAGGGAACCCTATAATTCTAAAGTGTGGCTTAAGAATTATTGAGTGAATGTACCCAAACAGAGGCATCATTCTTAGAAAGACTGTAAATGTCTTATGTCAGGTATCACATCAGGACATAATATTTTACTAAACAAAAACTATTCGTAAAACCCAAAGTCCTACTCTGGCTGATGAAAAGAACTTTGTGGACAGCAACTGGCTGAGCTACATCCATGGAAGGAGATGCTGATTTAGACACACTGCGCTGTGATAGGCTTTGTGACATGTGGGATCAGAAACTAAACTAGATCATTAAGCAGATCAGGTGGGAATAAAGGAGTTCTAGAGTCATGCCAACTATCCTTTTGTTTATTTACATTTAATAAGCAAGCAAATGAAACAATATTATTTAGAAAATTTTGCCTTTCCTTGTTATTTTTAAGTTTGTTCTTTAAAATATTCTTCTGCTGCTGTTAATTTATCTTCTCCAACCTCATCTATTCTACTCCCAAAGTTAAATGTACTGTGTCCATTGATAGTAGAATGGGTAGAGAAGATGTGGTAGATACAAAATGTAATATTTCATCTATAAAATAATGGAATTATATTGTTTAAATGTAGATGTATACAACTGAGGATAATTGTGTTATGTGAATTATGTCAGTTTTAGAAAGACAAATATCACAAGTTTTGTCTCATTTGTGGATTGTAAACTTTTATATAGATCAATAAAATCTTGTATGTCTATATGACCTGAGAACAGGAACAATGTAAGTGAGCAAAGGACACTAACAGGAGGAGGAAGGAGGAAAGAGAGAGAAAGAGAGATTACTAATAGAGGGTAAATGCACAGAAAAATGTACTTATGAAACTTGTATAACAAATATATAACAATCAAAATATTATTAATAAAATTGCAAAATAAAGTTAATACTCTGGGTAGTTAATGGAATATCTGTACTCAGCAACAATGAGAGAAAGAGAGAGAGAGAGAGAGAGAGAGAGAGAGAGAGAGAGAGATTGATCTGATTTTAACATAATGTAAAATCACATCCTCCAGGCTGAGTAGCTTTTCAATAAACTGTGACAAAGCATATGTCTTACCATCACTGTTGATGCATACAACCTCTTGAACTTGAGTGCCGGGCCCACAGTCTTTTCCATTATCTGGTTCACAGTCTCCAAGTCTCACTGCTTTCCAGTCATAGCAGGCTGGCTCTTCACAGGGAATGGCTTCCAGTAAGTGAGGGCAGTTTCCAGTTGCCCCAGAACCTCCAGTAGGCTCATTCGTAATGCGCCGCTTCCTTAGTTTGAATCCTGAGTCATTGGGGGAAGGAAATAAATTTATTGTTAATGCCAGAGTTCTGATATTTCAGAAAGATGATTTAAATCACGGAATGAATGCTGGATCAGGGTAGAAGGTAAGAGTCCTGAGTGAGTCGAATAACCAGTGTAAACATTACAATATTGAAGCATAATGTGAGACCACCAGTCATTTATTGATAGAAGGAAGAAAAGAAGGAAGAGGTGGAGGGAAGGAGAGGGAGGGAGGGAGGAAGAAGGGAAGGAAGGAAGGAGCAAGAAGAATCAAAATAATTTTTGGCTCAATTATTTCCCTCTGCCCCTTTATACCATTGCATTCTTTCTGCCCCCTGCCCCCGCTTTTAAGCTCCCTTCTACTGGCTAAGGTACCTTACTAATTTTCCAGTATTATAGTATTCTGATATTTAAAGGTTCCAAGCTAACATCACAAAGGAGAGAAAACATGTCACATTTGTCTTTCTGGATCTGAGTTACCTCACTTAGAATGAAGGATTAAATGTGAGAGCATGGAAGAGCAGGATAGAGGAGAAATAGATTAACTAACACAAGATATTTTGAAAAGGCCAGAATGACTACAAGGAAACAAGTTTTTCCAAACACAATGTGACAACTGTTCATATGAACTTATGGCAATTTTGACAGAATATCCAAGACCTACAAAATATCAAGTCAGACAAGGAACACAAAACATCATATAAAATATAGATCCCAATTCGCCTCAATTAATGTGTTTTTGAAACAGGTAATATCACCATTACATACCTTTTCTCCCTTGTTGGTCATTACAGTTCTCGTAAGTACAAGGTCCCCAGGCAGACCAGGGTGAAACCTCACATTCCACTGGACAAGGAAGGTGGCACAGCTGTGTGGTGTTAGGAACAGGGCCACTGCATAATTTTGAGTCCACTGGTTTTGAAGCTATTTGGAGAAAAACACAGACATCTCTTAAGACTTAGACAAAAACAGATGTTATGGTCAACAATAATTTTTATGTGTGCTTGCACAGCCTTAGAGCAGTGGGAAGGGGCTTGGACCTGCTTAGGCTCAGTGTGCTGGGCTCTGCTGACTCCCCATGGGAGACCTCAATTTGGGGGATGTGGGGATGCAGGGTGCCTTGGGAAAGAGGGCTGGGAAGTGGGAGGAGGGAGGAGGGGGATCTGTGGATAGTATGTGGAGTGAGTAGAAAATTTCTTAATAAAGAAAAATGAAAGAAAAAAAAAAGAAAACTCAAAAAAATTTATGTGTGTGCAGAGGAGAGAATTTGAAGATGTGTCACTACGACATTATCCCAGGATTTCTTTGCTGTATGCTGAGAATGAACAAGGAGGACTAAGGGGGTGAATGAAAGAAATAGTATCACATCATCAAATAAAACTGGACAGGGAGTCCTGTAATGTGCTTGGCTTGTTACTGATAGGTCTTGAAGTTAGTAAAACAAATGCAACTCTCCTAATTATCAAAATAATCATTCAGATGAATCCTAAATTTCTACAGTCAAATGCTAAAGAGAGTCGTGCTTTAGAGGTCTGAGCATGGTAGGTTTTTTTTACTAAACATGAAAAAAAAAATCCATTGATGGGCTTCTGGTAGAAAAAAACTCCTGTCCACTTTGGCCTACTGTTTGGAGAGGCGCCACATGGATGTAGGGAAAAAGAAGATCCAATGGTGTTAGCCTCGACTTCCAGGTTCAAGCTGATCCAATGATTCCCAGAAATTCTGTCCATTCTATTATCTGAATATCTGCAAATCTAAGAGCTGCTAAGGAGCCTAACTTACAGTTATTTAGGCTTACTCATTAGTTGGTCAAAAAATAAGTAAATGTTGTTTGCCTTTTTGTTGTCCCCCCCCATGTTTGATGACTGCTGATTACCTTTCTTTGTACATACATATATTGTAAAGTTAATATAAAGCTATATCCATAGATATATGGATATATGATTGGTTATATTGATTAGTTAAGATGAATGAGCCAG
>CABHPH010160732.1:0-12538 GCA_902168325.1 Peromyscus nudipes | reverse complement strand
ATGGATATATGATTGGTTATATTGATTAGTTAAGATGAATGAGCCAGGAAGATATATAAAGTTCCATGGACAGGATAAGAAAATTATCTCTGTGTTTATTTTATCTATTCCTCTATTATCTATTGCTTACCATTAATAGCTATAATTACTTGTGCTTCAAAAATGTTTTAGCTACATTTTCCTTTAGAAAAGACAGTTTAACTCCAATAATTTGGATAGTCCAGACTTGTAGAATAATTGACTTAAACAAGTGGTGCTGGATATTTTTCATTCTTGTGAGGGAATACTATTAGTTTCCAACTGTGTAAGATTACATCTAGATACTCACAGAAAACTAAAATAATCTAAGCTAAATGTCTCACTTTTAAATAAAAGTACTGAAAATATACATGTGTTGTTAAAACTCTAAGACATGCTTAAGTACTTGTGTATCCCTGAGGTTTCTGTACACATAAACACATCTAACACAAATGGTTCCTAGAGGATATGATGCTGACACCTCTCATGGTTATACCTGATGTTTAGAAAAATACTGCAGGCTTTATTTTTTGCTTTTTCCTCCAATAATGCTTATCCTTCCATTCTTTTTTTTATTGGCACCTCATGCAGCCTTGAGACAGGGGGAAGGGCTTGTACTAGCCTCTACTGGATGTGCCTCCCATGGGAGGCCTTGCCTTCTTCTGGGGGAGGAGTGGGGGGGGGTAGGTTGGGATGGGGGAGCCTGGGGGTGGGAGAAGGGAAGAGAGAGATCTTTGATTTGTGTGTAAAATGAATGGAAGAATTTTCTTAATATCCTTCCATTCTTAAACACACCACAGTGGAAATAATTGACAGGGCACCTAGGCTTTGGTTAGTATGAAGCACAGCAAAGATTCTCAAGTGTAGGCGTATTGTAAGTGCATCATAACACCAGCCAAAGCCAAGGATGAGGGATTTTATTGCTTTCTAACATGGAAAGTACTCCACATATCATTGACAGAAAATATGGAAAGAAATGCTTCATTTCTTTGAATATAAAAATTCTAGACATAGCCGGGTGTTGGTGGTGCACACCTTTAATCCCAGCACTTGGGAGGCAGAGCCAGGCGGATCTCTGTGAGTTCAAGGCCAGCCTGGGCTACCAAGTGAGTTCCAGGAAAGGCGCAAAGCTACACAGAGAAACCCTGTCTCAAAAAACCAAAAAAAAAAAAAATCTAGACATAATGTTGCATATTTTCCAAAAATTAAATCTTATTGAAGACCCAAATAGACAGAAACGTGTATAATATGAAGTTGAAAATTAAAGCAAATGAAAGCTTTCAGTTGTAAAATCTTTTACACTGAAAAACTTTAGATATTTTTGCTTCACAAAGACCTGAACAGCGTCTATTTTCTTGATATTATAATAATTGCGTCATTTCCCCTTCCTTTTCTTCTCTCTAGCTGTTCCACAAGCCTCTCCTTTCTCTCTTTTTTTAAATTCATGTTTTCCATTTCATCATATAACATACATGTATACATGTCTAAATATATACATGTATACATGTCTAAATATATAAACACAGCCTGCTCAATCTATATAATGTTACATATGTATGTTGTCAGGGATGATCATTTAGTATTGGATAACCAATTGGTATAATCTTCCCAGGGGAAGACTCTTTCTTCAGATTTCAGTATTCCTTAATGACCTGTAGTTCTTTGTCTAGAATTGAGGTCTTCTGAGCTTTCTCTATTCATGTTAGTATGTCTATTGGTATCATCCTTGTTCAGCTCATATTTAGGCAATCATGTTGGTGAAGCTTTATGTATATAGCTTCTGACATTCTTAGGAGACACAATCTTTCAAACTCTCTGTTTCCCTGGCTCTTACAATCTTTCCACTCCAGCTTACTAGGTTGAAACACTGTGTATCCACTTTTTTATTTTTTCAGAAATTTAATTTTAGTTTTGATGTATTCCAAATGGATTAAAAACTTGTTCACAAAAATCCTAGGCCCTTAGAAAGGGAAGTGATGAATAAGGGCTTAAGACAGTACTGTAAATGTGAAATACCCTTGAGTCTTGCTCAGCTGCTAAGTTAACAAAGTCTGCCCTGAGATAACATATCTTCTCACTGACTTCTATTTAATAGATATAATTTTACACATAAAGACCCTTTCATTAATCAAAGAGATAGAAAGAAAGAACATGTGTGTGTATATATGTAGACTCCTTTTGTTGTCTGTTTTCTTATTAACATATTATGTATTGATTAATGTAAATCCCCAATACTACTTAAGTTTCACAAAATTATGTGAATTTCTTAATTACATTTGTCCAATGAGTCATATGGGTCTTATTAGATGACGTGGTGATTTGTGCTAGCTCCATATTGTCAAATACTGAGATATGAATTCAAGACTGGCCAGTTTTCACTAATATGTAATTTTACTACTTAGATTTTGCCTGTAGCATGATTTAGACAAAATGTGTCCAATACATTTTAAGTGTTGCTGCTGATTTCTTAAAACATTTTGTTTTAGCATATGATTTAAACATAATTAAAGGAACATTTTGTGCTTCATGAGGTTACAGTGTCTGAATTTCTTGGGGATACCAAAACAAACAAACAAAACTCAACACACAGTAAGACTAATATACATTTGTAGATCTGAAATATTTTGGGGTTTTGTGCATTCAGAGCACTTTTAATGGAAACATATTATTGCAAGAAACAAATGTAAGACTTCTTTTTCCATTAAATGGTCAACATATAATTTTCAAATTAAATATTTTATTTTCAGATAATTATATTCTGTACCTATTATACCCATTTTACGATGGTAAGATGTGAGAAAACTATTACACAATACCATTGTCTGAATACTGATGTTGGATGTTGCAGGTAAGTGTGAGTTTGAAGAGTATGCCTGTACCACACACCTAAACTGGGCTCTATATTCAGTGCTCCAGCCTCCTCTGGCAACCTCTTTTTTCATTGTTCCCATTTCAAGCTCTGGCCAGGACCCCACAGCCCACCCACAACCCACAAACCCTTGCTGTATCACATCCAACCTCTCTACCCCAGGTTCTCCATATATTGTGCCAGCATCTAGATAGGTTACTCTACCTAATTATCCCCTATACTCACATTCCCCAGTGCTCAAGATACATTCAGCATCTCATAGCCAGTTCCTGAGCCTAGCCTGGACAGCTTTGCTTGCACTTAATCTCCAGGCTTTAGCTAGGACCCATATTCCCACAACCTACAGGAACCTTGTGTACTACATGCAATCTTTCCACCAAATCAGGTCCTGCACATTTTGTGACAGGAACTAAGTGGGTAAGCTTGCCTGATCCCCTCCCTCCAAGGACACTCCCTGACATCCAGATCTACTGCCAAACCCCAGTCTTGGAGCATGACACACATCCTGTGTGCCAGCTCTGCCCCTTGAAACTGCCTCACTTCTCTCTACCTAAGCCATATCTCACCTTCGGCCTAACCTGACCCACACATCCCGTGCTCTGCTCCAACCCATCAGACACAGAACATATAAAAAAGTCCACATGCCCAGATTTCATCACAAAACTACAGTGTACAAGATCAAGAGCATATTTTCTTCCACAAATCCATTAGTCCTAAAGAAATGTCTGACAATGATAATTACCTATATGAACCTCAGGACACAAAATTTAAAAGAACAATAAGAAAACCAAAGAATTCAAGTTTAAAGAAGACAAGCAGCCCAGTGAGCTAAATATTCAGGTGATGTCCCCTTCCCCCAGCACAAACCAAAGGCTGAAGGAAATCATGAAGACAATCTATGATTTGAAGATGGAATTCAATAAATATGTAGAAACATTGAAGTGAACTCAAGCTGAAATGAAGATGGAATTGAAAAACTCAATAACTGAACTAGAAAACTCAAGGGAAAGCCCCACAAGCAAAATGAATCAAAGAGAAGATAAAATATTATGATCTAAGATAAAGTGCAGGAACTAGACCAAACAAACAAAGAATATGAAAGCAATTCAAACACAGAAATCTGCCTTTAGTTCAGTTGGATAGCTGTTGGTTATCGCTGACATGTACATGCTATCTATTGCACCTTTACTCAGGGCTCACTAAACAGGACAAAAATAATACCTGGTGCTGCAAACCTAACCAGCTTCCTAGAGCTAGAGGGGTCATGGATCTTACAAAAGAATCTACTACTAACAATTTTCTAAGCTAGTATAATTCTTTACTACATCTCAAATCATATCCTTGTATCCAAAGATAAGTGTAGCTATTTCTCATCAAAGAAGCTTCTCTTTACAGAAAATGAATACTATCATAGACAGTGGGGAGCCCACTCTTGGTAGATGTATCTATATCATAGTTGCTGCATCTATGGCTCAGAGAACATCAGAGAAGAAGCAATAGAAAGATTTTAAGTACCAAAAATACCAAGATGTCTGCTATCAAACAGCCTTTTCTAGAAACAACTATATTCACAAGGCCAGAACAATGGTAATAACAATGCACAGGTTAACATGGAAGGGGGAAATTTTGTGGGATCCCACCCCTAGACAAAGAACTACAGGCAACTACCTAGAAGGAGCTTAGCCTTGCCCAAAGGTGAATCCCTTTTCTGGCAGTCCTGTACAGAGTAGTCAGTCCTGAAACTGTATACACGCCACTAACAAAAAATGGACTCAGCAGAATACATACATACATGCAGGCATATGCACATACATACATACATACATACATATATACATACTATATATGTATATATGTATTTGTGCATACATGTACCTATATATGTAACAATAGTAATTAAAGAAAAAGGTGTCAATGAGAATGGGGGGGCAGACAGGGTTTGAGGCAGGTTAGCTTGGAGGAACTGGAAGGAGGAAAGGGACAGGGAAACGGATATAATTTTTTTTCAATTAAAAACATATTAAAACAAAAAACTACCTAAACTGAAAAAAGTATGCAGGAAGCAATATGGCGGAAAGACCAAGCCTTTTTCTTATAGGAATAAATGAAGAAAAACCCTAGATCAATGGCATAGACCAGATCATTAACAAAATTATAGAAGATTTACCTAAACTAAGAGACCATACACCTATACAGACATAAGAAGCACACACAACAGCAAATGGGCAACATTAGAAAAGAAACACTCCACAGAATATCAGAGCTAAAACTCAAAGTATACAGGATAAGAGTATTGAAAGCCACAAAAGAAACAAAAATCACAAGTCCATATTAAGGAAATTACATTAAATTAACAGTGGATTTCTCAATGCAAACGTTTAGAGTCAGAAGGGCCTGGAGCAACGCATTCTACATCCTAAAAGAGCACAATTGCTAATCCAGCAAAATTATCTGCCATAGCTGATAGAGAAAAAAACATTTTCCATGAATCAAACAGCCTTAAAACATTTATATCCAGCATACTCTAACAACTAAATAACCTAAACAGAAGATGGGCAGCAATACTCTGGGCTGAAGAGAGGAATAAGCATGGTAAACAGATTGCAGAAAGACAATAAATAAAGCAATAAAGCTATAATCACTGAAACACAAAGTACTCCTGAGAACAACAACAACAACAAAAATATAACTGTAATCAACAGCCATGTTTAATAATACCTCTGAAATTAATTGCATCAATTCTCCAATCAAAAGACACAGCCTGGCTGAATGTGTCAAGAACCTTGTTTTTCATGGAAGCCATCAATGGCGGACCAAAAATTGCTCCTTTTTGAGAGTGCTCAGGCTGCTAGGATAACCTTCTGCATTGTGTTGAGATCATAAGTCAGGTGTTTGTAAATGTTTCTCATTTACTTTCCATTACAATACTTAATATTAGCAACTCATTTGAGTGTCACTCTCTTAGGAATTATGGTATGCTTGAATTTGCCTTTTGGTTGGTTTACTGTAAAGCAAAAGAGATCACAGATCCATTTCAAAAACTTACATAAGGTTCTTCTAAAATATTCCAATGCAGGATTTATGTGCCCTGATTTAAAAAAGAATATTCTTTCCTGTTCTCATCAGCTGCAGAGTCTAGCTTTAATGTCACAATTATGGAAGAGAAGAGATTGAGGGTGATGAAAGACCTAGCATATCAACACTAACATTGTTTTATTTTAAGATTTATTTATTATTTTTATTATGTAACGTTTCTTTTTTTATTGTTTAGGATTTTTGAGACAAGGTCTCACAATATATCACAAGATAGCCTAGAAATCACTATGTAGTCCAGGGTGGACTTGAACCCCTGGGAATTGTCATGCTTTAACCTTTGGTATTCTTCAATGATGAGTTATCAGCAGTGTTTTGAAAGGTAGATAAGGACTTCCAAGGCAGTGGATTCTTAGACAGAAGAGCAAGACCACATTGCAGCTGCTCTTGTTATCAGACGAACTGGAGAGCATCACAGTGTAGGACTTGTTAGTACTCTTGGCTTCAGCCTTCATTGCTGAGCTGGAATGTTCGAAACTGGTTCTTTCCTGCTTCTCACAGACTTTGGTCAGTCTTATTGGAGTTGGCCCTTGCCTTGGTCCTTCCAATTCCTTCAACACTGTAGCATTATCCTCTGAGAAAATAAAAAATGTTTCTAAGGGTCCAGCCTCTGCTTGACATTTTCCTTTACTTCAGGGACTTGTGTGGTGGTTTTTCATATTTCCACTGGTCATGTTAGAAAATATAGAAGCAAGTCCAGATACAAAGTCACAGAAAGTAACTGTGCTCATGCCCTGACTCATAAAACAGACCTGCGCAATCTGTTTAAGTACTTATAGAAACAAAAGTAGACATTTTCTCTCACTGACCCTGTTTCATAAAAGATGAGAACGCTTATAAACATGGGATTTTTGAAATACACATCTCTAGAGCAATGGCAATCTTTGTTAGTATTGAAACCTCACACATTCTGTCAGCAGCCTGACTGGGGCCTCCCAGTCCTACTACACAGATGCACCATCTGCTGCTGCCCTGCAAATACAATTTTTCCTGCTTTTCCCTCTTTTAAACAGGACACACTGTAGAATAGCACACATAAAAACTCCTACTGAAATCTTCCAACTCTTCCTATTGACTCAAATTTCCACTTATAATGATGGCCCTAACTAAGAGAAAGGTGTTAATAGATACTGTAAATTAAAATAATCAGCTCACAACATGCATATTACTCACAATATGACAGAACATTAGCATTTAGAATTTTGAAGAAATACAATCTTCTTAAAAGTTAGTGTTGAAAAAAATTGAATATCTAATCAAATAAAATTTCCAACCAGTTCCACATATTGGCTGATCTACCTCAACTGCAGTTACTCAAATGATGGTGTATTTCAGTCTGCTAGGGCTACTAGAACACATTTCCACAGATGATGTGATTTAAGAAGCAACCTGACGTCTTACTATATTTAAACTGATGCTCTGTTGGTGGGTAGAGTATCAGTTGTGGAGGACAGAGATACAGGTATGTTTGTGAGGAGTCTTTTTCAATAACACAACATGGGACCAGTGGCTTGGACCCAAGGCCACTGGTCCCATGTTGCACAGGACGCAGTGGCACAGGACAAAGACAGAAAATAGAGGCGGGGGATTTCCTGAGCAATTGTGATGAAGAAAGAGGAGACAAGAATGGTTCCAAAGATTTATGCTCAAACATGTCTTATGTAGATTGACCGACATTGTGGCTTGTGTCTGTCTGTTCCTGACTCCTTGGACTGGAGTGAGTCTATGTCTCACACCTTCTTTCAGTATGTCAGCGGGCTCTACTCTGTTCCACACTTAATACAGCCATTCCCTGCACTTCCTATCTGGCTTTGCTTTATCTTCATTTCATCCACCCTTCCAGCAGCTACCATCTGAACTAGCAGGTTGGATTCAAATATTAACCTCACATTTAAACAACAGAAATTTCCCTTCCTCTATATTCCTCCTTTGTTCGGCTGTCGCAGGAGGGGCAATAATATTTAACTCCACTCGTGATTGGTCAAATCCATGCAAAGTCTCCTTCAAAGAATTGCAGCAAAGCACTGCAATCATTTCAACTCTAATATGAATTTCTTAAAAATAAACACCAAGTGTCACCGAGACACGGTCATCATGTATTCGTAACTTTTTGAAATGTGAGAAAATCACGAGGCATAGTCATGATTCTCATGATCCATGCTGATGTTTGGAACAGTAGCTTTTCAATTTTCAGTACATGAGGCAATTGTTAAGTGGTAGAAGTATGGGAAGAAGTAGACTTCTAGGAATCATATTCCAAAAACAGGTTCATTCCTGTTAACTGAAAACCCCGGGCTAATCTAGGGATGGAGACTTTGGAAGTGCACTTCAGATGATCTCCACGCAGTAACACTCAGACAATTCTTTCAAAGCAGTTTGAGAATTGCAGCTAAATTGAACCACAGGATGCCATAAAGCTCTATATGACTACATCTTACGTATCAGAAAATATCACACACACTGCAGAGCAGCTGTGCGCACACCAGTGAAGAATTGCTTACCACTGACAATGGCTACAAGAAACCAAAGAAAATTTCCTAAGGGGTTATTATTTCTTTCTACTGGTCAAAGATTCATAGATATTTTTTCTGATTCCTAAGCCCTGTTTTTACTTACCACAGCATATAAACTAAGTTCTCTGGTCTCTGGATATATAGTATATTCACTCTCATACAACTGCTTAGAGGGATGATGCTGGAGATTCTAAACCACCTATCATGGCACATCTCAAAGCCTGCCAGAAAATCTTTGTGGAAAATAACACCTACCATCATCGTTGTGGGCTGGTAAAGTCTCATTTCAGGCAGAAGGATACAAATGGTCTACTGGGAAAAGGGAGGGAGGGGAAAGAAGGTTTCCTAAGGCAGTTGTTACTGTTTGCCCCTAAAGACTAGCTCTAGTTGGTTTTTAGGAGTCTCCAGTCCTAACTTGACTATGTAAAAGCTAATATTTCTTTGGGGCCCATGAGTCACAATACTCCAGGAAGAAATTACATTGTTCTCTGAATAATGGAATTCTTACTTAGTCTTGCTATACATTGGAATCAGCTGGAAATGTTTTAGAATTACTGATGCCCAAATCACTCTCTTAGACATACTGTGTAAGATAATGGTTCGGAATAAAGCCTGAACACAAGGATTCTTAAGGGCTATTTAAGTGATTTAAATAAAAGAGTAGATTACCAACCACTGATCTGCTTGGATCCTTTTGTCACACCGATTGCATATATTCTGAACCCAGCTTATTCTAGACCTGTTCTATTATTTTCTTTCCTTTCTCCAGTCATTGCTATTTTTTAAATGTCCTTGTAGATTTTATATATGTCTTATCCAGTTTCTGTTGAGAGTATCTGTTATAACAAATCAATAGTCCCTCACAATTTATTGTGAAGATTTTTACCCTTTTAAATATCTCTTCTGTGTCTTTCATGTTAATGTTTCAGTTGATGGCAAGCCTAACTGCAGTCATTTAAAATTGTGCCTGTTAATTTATCATTGTTTTTCATTTACATTTTTGTTGAAATAGCAACACACACACACACACACACACACACACACAACTTGTCTTTAGTATTGGGGATTGAGCCTAGAACCCTCATATGTCAGGAAGGTACTATACTCTGAGCAGTGTCTTTAGCCTTTGCTTAGCTTTTAAATTTTGAGACTGGGTCTCTCTAAATTGCCCTGGTTTGGGTCAGTCTCACTCTATAACCCAGGAAGGCTTTCAACTTGCCATTCTCCCACGTTACCAGGCCTGCTTTATTGTAATGATATTTAAGTATCATACTTATTTCTTCAATATTTTTTCTCTAAAACTTTATTTGCAATTTAACAACTTTATTTCTGGTCTTTATCTCTTATTGTTATCATCATTATCATCATATGTTTTAAGTGCAATGTTTTCATGTATTTAAAAATCACGTTTCCTCTGACAATAAAAATGAGAGTATCCATATCAACTTCTGTGAGAAGGGTGCTCATCCTTAGCTTTCAGACCTTCCCATTTATCCCCCAAAGCAATTCTGGGAGTTTTCTAACATCACACAAATAAATGGAATGACTGTGCTTTTTAGTGTCTTATGTCACTCAAAGCCAAAATGACAGCTCCATGTTTAAATATCCATCACACTTGGCATTTTAAGAACTACTGGCTGTGGAGGAAAGTATGTCAGCATAACTCACAAGATCTATAGGCAGAATATACTGTGGTGATTTGAGCCTCTGGTTTTGCCTTACTGGGGCATCGGGCAGTATAAAATGTGAAAAGAATATCTGAGAAAATATTGAGAGGAATAGCCACAACTAGAGGTCTGGTATCAAAAGCATTTAGCTAATTCTTATTTTGAGATCATTTCTGAGTCCATTCTTGGAATCCTCATAGGACCCTCTTGGGCATGGTTTTCCTCAGCTTGTTTCTCTGGGCAGGGAATTGTTCTATAATGGTCTCAGCTGCACTGCAGATGGGAAGCCATGTTAATTTGTTAGGAGCTAGGTTTGACCACCTGGCGTCAAACAAATTCAAGCAGCTAGTAACATGAAAAGTGAAGTGAGTTTCCCTTCAAGACAATATGATTTAGTTCCACTGGATGAAGCTCTCTGGAGCAGTGGAGATGGGGGAGGTTATAGATCCATAAGAAATTAGCCTAATCTGAGGAAGGATAGAGAACTTGCACCCTGCATTCTTACCTAGTTCTGTGGCCTCAGCTCTCACAGTGGACATGCCTTTCCCCCAGCAGAGTTACTTCTGAATAACATCTAGCGTTCTTGCTGAAGGATAATCTGCTCTAAACCACTGGCTTTAACTAATATTTCAGATCATATTAAATGACAACTTGGCATCGGTCTGACATGATTCCCACTGCACTACATGGATTCTTTCATTTAAAATCTCACCAATTTGTTCACAGAGAAATGTAATAAATCATCCAAAGTCACCTGACTCACATATTCTATTTTCACTGTATACTCCTAAGTGCTTCATAACAACTGCTTTTAGCTGTCATTTCTTTCAAGAAGTCAGCTTGCCATAATCTATAATAAAGAATATTTTCACTTGATAGAGAATTCTGAATTTTTTTCAGCAGATGTTCCATTGTTTCAACATTTCTATTTTCCATGACAAGATTTCAACCCTCATTTGTTACCTCCATTCACGTGTATAAATTGCACTTGATTTTTTTCTTTTTTTTTTTGTTGCTAGTCTGCCACAATTAAAGCCCAATACACCCCCATCATTGTTGCTTTTGTATGCCTCCTTCTTGAGACATACTGAGTTTCATAGATCTGTAAGCTGAATTTTTTCAACAAATTTTATAAAATTTTGAACGCTATCTATTCCAATACGTTTTCTGTCAGACCAGTCTCCCGTTATAATATCATTACCCCACATAATACACCTCTTAATTCCAGTCACTGACTGTCTCTTTGCTTATCACCCTTTGTATTCTTTCTTTCTTTTCTTTAGATCTGATCATTCTATTTCTTTGTCTTCAGGAACAATAATCCTTTCATCTATTCAAACAGTAATTTCTATTTTCTTTCACATCACTTAGATTTAGACTTGTTTTTCAATCTCCAATTGATAAGCCCACTCTACGAGTTTGTTTATTGCAGAGTTGGAGCATCATTTATTTCTAAATTCCTAAATGGTTGCTTAGCTCCTCATACCCCTGTGTGTCCATTCTCTCAGCGTTTTTCTTTTCTTTTTTTTTTAATAATTAATTTAATTTTACATATCAGCTGCAGATTCCCCTGTCCTCCCTCCTCCTGCCCCCTCCCCCGTCCCCGCCCACCCCCAATCCACCCCCCCATTCCCACCTCCTCCAGGGCAAGGACTCCCCTGTGGATTCAGCTCAGCCTGGCTGATTCATTCGAGGCAAGTCCAGTCCCCTCCTCCCTTCACCCAGGCTGAGCAAAGTGTCCCAGCATAGGCCCCAGGCTCCAAACAACTCCATGGAGGCTACCTAGTAAAGAGGACCCTAAGAACGACACAGGGATCACCCAACAACAGAGAAATGGATGAGATCTACATGAATAAACTGGACGTGAGGGGGGTTAATGAAGGGCAAGGGTCGAGGGAAAGAGAGCTAGGGGAGCGGGAGATCCCAGCTGGATCAAGAACAGAGAGGGAGAAGAAGGAAAGAGATACCATGATAAATGAAGACCTCATGGGAATAGGAAGAAGCAAAGTGCTAGAGAGGTCCCCAGAAATCCACAAAGATACCTCCACAATAGACTACTGGAAATGGTCGAGAGAAAGCCTGAACTGACCTACTCTGGTGATCAGATGGCTGAACACCCTAACTGCTGTGATAGACCTCTCATCCAATGACTGATGGAAGCAGATGCAGAGATCCACGGCCAGGCCCCAGGTGGACCTCTGGGAGTCCAATCGACAAGGGAGAGGAGGGATTGTATGAGCAAGAGATGTTGAGACCATGATTGAAAAAAGCACAGGGACAAATAGCCAAACTAGTGGAAACATATGAACTATGAACCAATAGATGAGGAGCCTTTTTCAATTAAGGCTTCAAGCCAATGTTTCTTTTACAGACCTTGT